>JAODUP010000077.1:0-290000 GCA_025642065.1 Paralvinella palmiformis | reverse complement strand
ACCAAGCAATCCATACATTAATTAGTCGGACCCGGCCGCCTGCCACGGGTGGAGCGAATCTTTAGGTGCATGTCTGGAACTGTTTCCATGGCAACCGTTTTTCCGCGCCCGTGGCCCGATGGGATGGCTAACGTTGGTCGCTCGACATCACGCATCCGTTGGTTCGGGTTCGGCTCAAGTTGGTCGGCGTAATTCTGCTTCCATGGATGAGGAGGGAAGGTGGGCCACTCTATAGGGTGGGGTGACGGATGAAGGTTGGAGGTGGGGGGGGGGGCGGTGAAGGCGAGGCGGTGTGGTGTTCCGGATGAGGCTGTGGAGACATTGGCGAAGGATGGGAGATGGGGGTGAGGGGGGTTGGCGGTCTGCTTCCATGTGCGGTGGTCGCAGCAAGCAAAGCTTGAAGTGTAACACCCAAAGGAAATATAGACAGTTGTTAGTCGGAGCTGGTAGAGTATGGATGGATAGATATAGTGTGGCCATCAGATTTGGGTCTTGTTAAATAGCATTTCTTGGCTATTGTGGTAGGTATATATACACAGATATAAACAGACACACGCACACACACACACACATACAGGTGTGTTTGTGTATCTGTTCTCTCTGTGTGTGTGTGTGTGTGTGCGTGCCCGTGTGTGATATATATATATATATATATATATATATATATATATAAATCCATATATGATAAACTAACGGTATTATAATAATACGCTCATAGCATGTGTGCGTGCGCCCGTGCGTGTGTGTGTGGATGCGCGCGCGTGTGTTATTATCGAGAAAATAATAAAAAACGCACCAGTGTGTGTGTGTGCGCGCGCATGCGTGCGTGCGTGCGTGCGTGTGTATACACACCGTCAGCTTCTCGTGTATAGTTGCTAATCATTTGGTCAGTGTGAGAACAGGTCTAATTAACTATACTACTGCTGCTGCTCACACAGTGATCGACGCTCACCTGGTCCTTCCACGGTTCGTTCTGCCTCCTATTGACCTGACACCTGACGGCCGCTGACCGGGGATGTGCTGTGGTGTCCGACCGACGTTTATTTCTTACGTTGAACGGCACGCGATATGATCGGGTTTGAGATGCGTTCTAGTGTTACACACCACATCGGGGGCACCGATTGTAATCGTCGACGATCTCGTCTTGTTGTGCCTCGCTACGTACTAGGATCAGTTTGTTAGAAGCTTTCAGATCCGTCGCCTTTTTCATCGGATGATGATGATGGTGATGATGATGGTGATGATGTGCGGATGATTACCGGTTATTCGTTATCGTTGTGAGTATCGGCGTTGTTCGCTTTTGCTAATCACGCTTTATCAGATATGGCGTGTTCTGTTCGGACACAGGCCGGTGGCGTTTTGGGAGCCAGTCACCTGACCTCTTCCGTGTTCCTTGTCATGTGACGACAGCTGTCTCGGCTGGTTGTTGGCCGTAATGGTGGTCGGAGGAGGCGAAAGATGGACGAATAGCGAGTGACATGGATGGACATGGTACAGCTGGTATATCTGTCACAGGTGATGGGACATACGTAACATTATATACGTCTGGCTACACACAGACTCCGTGTTTGTGTGTGTGTGTGTGTGTGTGTGTGTGTGTCACGCTGTACACATTGTCTAGTTCTCACCTGCCAACAGATTCTTGCATGTGATTTAGAGAAAAAAAATAGGTGTTCTTCAGGTATTTGCCTATTTTGCTATTGTTTCTGATGAGCTGATATGTCAGCTAACGTGTCAGTAAATTGTCGGTTGTCATATGATACCATATTAAGATTGTGTTTGTGTGTGTGTTCATTTCTTGTATGCATTTCGCTATCATTATATATATATATATATATATATATATATATAAAATGTGTCACTTATTTTGATCTTTTTCAGTTTATCCATGCCAAGCCCTGACACATCATAGCGTTCAACTGATAGAGGTGTTCAGCCAATCAAGGACAATTGAATCAACAGCCTCCTGACAGTCTGTACCTATTACAGGTCTTAACAATAACATCCTCTGAGAGAGTAGTTCTAACTGAGTACAGAACTTGGCTGTTAATGTAAGTACATAAGTATGTAGTTATCCTGTTATGATTTTTCATGTATGTACTCTTATTTCAGATTATTTAGGTAATGCATGAAATTAGCGTTTGTCGGTTATTGTTGCGTGAAACGTGGCTGATTTAGGCGCTGAAATAAATATCTGATTCATCAGGGTACTGAATAAGGCAGTTTTTCAAGTTAAGGGTCTGTCTGTCTGTCTGTCTGTCTGTCTGTCTGTCTGTCTGTCTGTCTGTCTGTCTGTCTGTCTGTCTGTCTGTCTGTCTGTCTCTGTGTGTGTGTGTGTGTGCACTCCACGCATTTCTGTTGCATTAATATGCCACCATTATAATTATAAATATACTTTAACCATTTCCCTGTGTGTTATTTCAATGTAGAATGTTATCATTAGTATGTTAATTAATGTTCATATTTGGTATTGGGAGTCATAAATTGTTGAAAGGGTTGGATCATTGAACACATTTTTTGGGCATCGGTTGACAACAGTGAGACAATTGGCGTATGCCATGGCAGTCATATGGACTCCGGTAGATCTCTCTCTCTCTCTCTCTCTCTCTCTCTCTCTCTCTCTTATATATATATATATATATATATATATATATATATCACATACACACACACACACACACACACAGAGAGAGAGAGAGAGAGAGAGAGATTCGCATTATAATTAAGGTTCTAGTCATCATTCCATGAGTCATAGGTTGTTATAGGTTTTTGTTTGAACAATGTATCAGGTAACATTCGAAAATAAAAGATGACGACATGTTTGAAGTCATCATCTGAGAGGCAGGCAGCTATTAACAAAGAATTCTAAAATGTGTTTTTTTCCAATTTATATAAAAAAAACTGAATAATAAAGGTTAATTCACATTGATATATATATATATATATATATATATATTGTTGTTGTTGTTGTAAACAGTCAAGATTTGTGCCATGCTTCAGACAGGTCACGTTTATGGAACTTTGTGAATATCCACATAAGTCATTAAAAATATTTTTTGGGTAATGAGAATATTAATCTCAAATATTTGTATGCCCTTGTTCCTTGATTTTGTCCAATTATTGATTTAGTTGATATAACTGGCTACTGTTAATTAATTCTTTTCACAGCTGATATATATATATATATATGTGTGTGTGTGTGTGTGTGTGACTCCTATCAACGTTTGAGATCATATTTTGACTGGCCTTACCGTCATGGGAGTGTGTTTGACATATCATCTTTTTGGGGTCGATATGTATGGGGTCTGTACCGATCTCAGTCATATGAGATCGGATAAAGTTTTTAAATTGCCATTCACGACATTCGCCTCAATAATCACGAAATCCTTCCTCGTTATGGTTGATATGTTGGCCATCTTTTCTTCTACGATCGATGATGATTGATGTTTTACGGCCGCTGTGGTGCACAAAGCTAAATGGGCCGAGCAACCACCAAAGGTAATGAAGCGAAGTCAAAGAGGAAATACCCTTCAGATTTGCCCATGCCGAGATTCGAACTCGGTGGTAGTGATCTGTGATCCAACGCGCTACCAACAAGACCACGCCGGTGCCCGCTCTCTACAATCGAGTCAGGAGATAACAATAGGGGACGCGCAAAGAAAGAAACAAACTGCCAGAGGTTGATAATTAAACACTGACTTTTACGCGACTAAATTGGCTTTGTTTTTACTCAAATTATCGGATGCATGGCTCAGTTGGATTGCCGTTTGATAGCCCGATGACTGAGTTAACACCTCAACATCCGACTGGAACACCAGCTGTTATGTTTCGGTCTACTGTACAGGGATGTCAGACGCGGTGGTATTTTTTTACGTCATTCGTGTCTCCTCCAATCAGCTGTAATAAGAAGGGATACACGTTAAGCTCAGGGTGTCGCGGCAAGTTTTTCGCCGACTGGCGAAGTTTCGCAGAAGTCGTTCTAACTGGATGGAGATATTTTCTCATCATTTCGTTTGAAGCTTTGTGCTGCCGGCGGAGCTCGCCGACTTCGGATTGATTAACCTTTCTCAGAATGGTGGGTATACATCTGACGGAGCAGAGAAGTACAGGTCGGTTGATTTAGACCGATGTTAGTTATTGTCGTGATTGCCGAGTCGGTCACAACCGACGGTATACATGTCGTGCGTACGTACTTTACTGGTCCATCATGCGAGATGTGACTCGTTACTTAGTATCTTTGTTATAAACGGTGGTACAAGAATGATGTCATTCAGATGAGATAGGTTATGCATATATCATCCTGCACTACGCGGCAGTTACGGTGTGATATTTTCAGGGACTCTCCGATGTCCGTGTGTTTATTAGGGCCTCTGATCTGTCGGTCGGTGGCGTAGCAGATTTTTAGGAGGGTCAAACATTATAATCTGTCCAAATGTTAACCTGCAACCATAACGCCTCACGAGGCTCAACCAAACCTCCAACAGTACTCTGTTTGGGATCCCCAAAATCTCGAAGGCTCAAAGTCACAAATAATCATACTATTATTCACTCACTCACTCACTCACTCACTCACTCACTCACTCACTCACTCACTCACTCACTCACTCACTCACTCACTCACTCACTCACTCACTCACTCACTCACTCACCACTCTCACTCACTCACTCACTCACTCACTCACTCACTCACTCACTCACTCACTCACTCACTCACTCACTCACCTCACCTCCATACAAAACTAAAACTAAAACTCACTCACTCAAACTCACTCATAACTCACTCAAAACTCACTCATTCACTCATAAACTCACCTCATAAACTCACCCATACACTCAATCATAAACTCAACTCATAAACTAACTCCACTCATAAACTCACTCACTCATAAACTAACTCACTCACTCATAAACTAACTCATTCACTCATAAACTAACTCACATACCCATTCACCTATTCACTCGCTCATTAACCAACCCACTCACTCACAAACTCACTCGCTCACTCTGAGATAGTGTATTACATTGTATGTGGCAGCCATTGAGTATCAGTATTTCCAACTCTGTACTTTATGGTAGTACATCAAACTTTTTTTTAATTACTCACTTAATTTTACTTTCATCGTCAATGTATGTTATGTGACAGGACGCGTTGCTCTGGATTTGTATGTTACACATGTCTATTGACATTGGCTAGCCTGTATGGGTATAGCTTGTATATCATATACACCGAACATTAATTGAATAAAAACAAATTAACTATCAGCGGGTGTTTGTTTGGAAGAACTGGAAGATTCCACGAATCTGTTCACGTTCCGATTGATTATGAAAATGTTAAATACTCTTTCATTCGGCTACGTCAGAGATGTGAAGTCTTTTTAGACGCACGCATGCACGCACGCCCACACACACACGCACGCCCACACACACATGCACGCACTCACTCACTCACTCACCCACACGCGCGCACACACATGGCAAGACATTACACATGTCTCAGCATGAAAAGTCGCCACTCTGGATTTAGTCCCCTGAAGAAAAGTCCAGACTTTGAATTCAGGGTTCGAGATTATCTGTGCCTTATTATACACAGCTACACAACACACACACACACACACACACACACACGCACACACACAGAGAGAGAGAGAGAGAAAAAAAGGGGGGGGAGGTCTGCCGCACGCTATGTTAATAGTACATTTTCCATGGCACGGTCATAATTGCCGTGACGGCTATTTACATAGCGACCTTTCTGTAATTAAACATGCCATATTAATATAACTCTTCCCGGTGTGTGTTTATAAGTTAATTGTTTCCTACACTTGATTGCCTCTATTATGTCAGTAAGCATTAAGCCCCGAGGGGGCTCTTTCCGAACATTCAGATCCACCCACCGCCGCATTAAAGCCTCACACTCGCTCTAAGTTGTTAAATAGATTGTCACCTTTAAATAATTCACGGAGAAATTATGTTCGCACAGATGACATCCGTTGATATGCCGGTTCTTGGTCTGTTAAACATTAACCAGAAATATAGATATAGATTGGCCTGTAGATAAATAGATAGAGATTTGTATTGTACGCAAATAACAAATGATGAGAGAAAGAGAGAGAGTGTGTGTGCGTGTGCGTGTGTCAGCGAACGAACGAACGAGCGAGCGAGCGAGCGAGCGACAGAGAGGGAGCATTCGTGTCTGGTTATTTAATTGTACAAGGTGTTGATAATGGCGGGATGTTGGTTGATGTTGGTTATTGTTTTACGGACAATGCGACGCGAGATCAAAGGTAATCTATGTTGGGGGCTGTTTGGGTTTCGGGTGAAGACCGGTTTCTGTCTCGTTGTCTATATACCTGCAGCCGTCGGCTTGTGGCCGATTTTCGTCGATCGGTACGTTACCGAGACACGTCGGAGCCATTTCTCACCTGACGGGAGATACGGAAGGTTTTCCTATACGCGCGCTGCGCCAGATATGTCTTTCAACGAATTGATTACACCGTTGTCATGGAAATATAAAATGTGTGGGCTGGTGTGTGACCGCCACGTCGGTGATGGTTATGATGATGCTGATGATGATGATGATGGTGGTGGTGGTGATGATGGTGTTGATGATAATGGTGATGGTGGTGGCGATGTCTTTACCTGATCGGCGCTCGGTTATGCGATGCGAGATGAATGATGACGATGATGATGATGATGATGATGATGATGAGGCAGTGGACCTTAGCCCGCCACATGGACCTGTTCGCCACCTGATACCCGCCACACGACACACGACCGAGACGGCGGACGGACTCTGACAGATACCGGCTAGCCGCGGGGCCGTACCACGTCCAGCCTGCCAGCCATGTCAAGCTTCTCACCGTGTGACACGTCTGCGGGGAGCGTGCCATCGTGCCCCTTCCCCGTCCATATAGTCGGTAATATCGGTCGACGATGACGCGGCAGATAGCGAGCGCGTTATCCCCGAGCCGGTCTTCGCCAGCTATTCTCTGCCACACTTGTTTGTGTTCAGTTCAAGTTACCGAGCGTTCTGCGGAAACTTCACATCATGGCTGCCACGCCCCGCCACATCCCTGCTCTACTCGCAGAACCTTCCATCCCACCACATCACATCACATCCCGGCTATACTTTCAGAACCTTTGATAAACATCTTTCTCACATTTTACATTGATACCCTACTGCTCCGTTGTCCTATTGTTAGCGAGATTGGCAGAGGGTGATGATGATGATGATTGGTGTTGTGCGGCCATTTTTTGTGCACATGTTAAGCTAAATGGGCCGAGCGACCATAGAAGGTGATGAAGCGAAGTGAAAGATGAAGCAACCTTCAGATATGCCAAAGCCGAGATTCGAACTCGGATGGTAGTGATCTGTGATCCAACGCGCTACCAATTAGACCACGGAGGCCGAACACGCCTTCTCCGTTCAGCATGTTTTCGTCTCCATTCTCTCGCCGGCGAAAGGCCTCCTGACTTCCGAGTCCGAAGCTGGCCACCGCAGCAGCAACAGCAGCATCACCACCACCAGCAGCAGCAGCTGGTCGTGACAGAAGACGCCGACAGGAGACGTGCGTTATGGGGTGCGCCGTAAACAACAATTAGCCCACTTCACCTTACCTGACGCGTTGCCATGGTTATTTTCTTCCCGGTGGCACTGGCCATGATGACAAGTCACACGTGTCCCTGAATTCTCGGATGGTGACGACTATGGACCACACAGGTGGTCGTAGTCGGTCAGTTGCTGCGCCGGTCATTTTTTATAATCACCGCCGGTCACAATGGGTAGGTGTGTCGGTGACGTAGCGCAGCGCGCGTCCATCTTCATCTCCTTGGATGACATCCTTCTTGGTCACGTGTCGAAGCCGTAAAGATGGCTTCTCTGGTTCGCTTCTTCTCCCATTCGGTGTACTGTGGCGGCTGTTTCGGGTGCGGCGATTTATGTTCACTGATGGCTTGTATTGTTCCGACGTTTTAGACGACTGTAGATGGTAAGTGTGTCGTTTGATATGTTACGCCGGAATGTGATCATTTCTTTGTTCTTGTGACTGAAATGGACGCACGCGAACAACGCACGCACGGACGAACGAATGCGGGCACGCACCCACGCACGCACTCGTCCGTCGAGCACGGTTATTGTCGGCTCGGATTCTGAGCCATTGTTCATCAAATTTCGGTATGGCCTATATACCGGGTACAATCGCTCTTCTCGGCTAATTAAGTCCCCAGATGAACCACCGAACTTAGGTAACAATGGACTTTGATCAGCTGAGCCGGTGCTATCGCTCACACGTCTATTACTCAACGAAACAATGTTGCATAATCCGCCCACCTGATGACGAAGGAGATGCCGATTCCCCGTTGTCTGTACTTTATATTAATACCGATATCAGATGAGATCCGTCCCTCTTCCCATTCATCGATGCGGAACCGACCGGTAGTCGTCCTAACCGATGTAAGGATCGTGCTACCGTTTAGAAGACCATCATATTATTAACGGAGCCATCAAGTCATAAACAGACTTTCAGCACTTGCCTCGGTGACATGTTTTTTTTCCTCTCCTCGTCTATTTTTTCCGGTGATTTGTTTTCTTGTTTCTGAGAAGGCGACAGCTCCAGGCTTGCCATTAATCATCAGCTCTACCAGTCCATGTGTGTGTCCGCGCGCGCGCGTGTGTCCATATATGTGTGTGTGTGTGTGTCCGTGTGTGTGTTAGGAGAACTCGTTTCTGGCTTGCTTTAATGCAGGAAGTCGGGACGCCATTTGGATTGGGAACTATGGAGCTTGATGATGTTAACTGACTTGCCCAATCTTTGTGTGGCCAGTCATGCATGCTGGTTGACATGGCTGCGAAGAAAAGCAGGTGATGTCTTCGATTTCTTTCAATTATCCCTGTCTCTGATTACGCGTGATGGGGCGGTGACGTGCTCGTTTGTGCGCGTGCACGCTCATGCATGTGTGCGTGCGTGCGCGCACCCACGTCAGAGCTGGGAGGGTGAACCTTCTTCCGTTTTGGGGGGATGTAGTAATTAGGGATTGCCTCGTGTCGTCAGCGACGCCTACGTACGGTGTCCCCACCTGTTGGAGATCATTCAGATCAATTCGTCGCTCCCACCAGATGGCAGTGCCGTCTCATCTCATCCGGCGTCCACCAAGAATTAAGGCTTGGACGGCCGGATATCGGCGTACTATCGGCCAATCGGCAGCGCGACGCGCACATTCGATCCTCGTTTCCGCTTTCAGCGACCCGTTAATAGCTCATTGCTTATTGATGATCCGACAAAAAAATAAACAGGCCGCTTCGGCTACCTCCTCCGAAAACAAAAATCAGGCTTTGGCAAGTGAGCCATGGCCTGGCTTTGATGTTGGGCTATAATAGTGCTCCGGGTGTTGACTTTTACCGCGGGCCATTGTGACGACGGGGATGGCTCCCTCCGCAACGGAACGCCGCCAGAAAGCGATCAGTTTTTAGTCACCTGTAACCCCGAACACTTAATTTTACGACGCCCTGTATCCGATGTCATTCATAATGTATATATACGTACGGCTGACGATGGCGCTGGTGCTGGTGCCGAGATGATGCTGGGATGGTGGCTGGCGAGGTGTGGTCCAATTCCAGGACGTCGTAGCCCGGCGGTTTATGTATACCCTAGGGTGTGGGATGGTGGGCGCGTAGATCCCCCCCCCGGGGGATGTGTAGAGTGACTGGGGCTGATTTTCGCATACACGCACCGGTGCCCAACCATAACCCGATCGGTGAATGCGCTCTCACTCCGCGCTTTCCATCGGCCAGATCTAAATTTATGTAAGTTTTATCGCTGAAGCGGCGGTACGGCGGCCCGTCGTCGGTCTTTGTGCGTCCGTTCCGATCTGCACTCAGTCGATCTATCCATTGGTCGGCGGATGAAAGCGAAATGCATTCGGAAGCGGGTGTCCTCTGTTTTGGCGACCGTCGCCGGGAAAAACGAACCGATGTACCCGGCTGATAGTCGGCCGGCTTTTATCCATTGTACCCGTAGAGGGATGGCCCGCCGTTGTGCCAGGGCTAAATTAAAGCCATCAGGCTGCTGTGAATGGCAGTCACACATGAATGGCTGGATTCGTACCAAATAACCGCCGCCACCACTCATAAAACCATCCAATATTAATACATATATGGGATGTTTCAATTCGCTCCCCGGACGCGCTATAATTGGGACGATTCCAGCCCCCGATAATGCGATCCCGATTGGCGCCCGAGGGCGGCCGGCAATAAAAATAGACACAGCGCCGGAGAGCCGCTCGCCATTACCGGGGCTTTGGATGACGTCGGGGGCAAGACGAACCGAACCATAATTATATTTATAATTCATATCTAAATGTACCGGCATTGTTGACGGCTTGGCCGTGAAGTGTGACTGATAAATGCCCGTCGACGAGCCGGTGAATGGCGGTTTTGTGGAACGCCCGCTCGAATGGTTCGATTTTTTTTACCGGATAAGAAAAGATGCGCCGGGTCACCAGGTGGCGATGATGGTGGTGGTGGTGGCGGCGGCGGGCGGTGGACGGTGATGGGGATGCGCTCGGAAAGGGCGTGGGCGGGGTCCGTCTGGATTATTATCTGGCCGAGAGAGATGACTGATCGAATTGATGACACTTGGTCGTCGGGCATTTAGCCTGGCCGTCGTGATTGCGTCCACCATAGCGCGGCCGTGAACCGACTAACCCGGAACCGAGTCACCGGAGTGGATCCCGCTTCCGGTATTGGCCAACGATCCGGATGGCCGCGGTTGAACGATTTGGCGTCGGATATGCTTCGCTTCCCGCGCTCGGATAAGCATGCTGTTCGGTCGTTCGTGGCAGTCGGGCGGGGGGGGGGGGATTTTGGGAACAGGGCGCCTTCGTGGTCCAGTTGGCAGCGCGTTGGACCACAGATCATTGCCACCAGAGTTCGAATCTCGGCGTTGGCATATCTGAAGGGTTTTTCATCTTTGACTTCGCCTCATTACCTTTGAAGGTTGCTCGTCCCATTTAGCCTACCAGGTGTACAGAAATGGCCGTAAAACACCAATCATCTTCATCAATCTATACGGGAAACCGAATTTAGCAGAGTTCCGTAGTTCTCTAAAGTGACGCCATCTTGGTTTTTGACACTTTGTGAGAACCGAATCACGTGGGCCAGTGTTTTTCTGTGTATTTTTTAGTCCGTTTAATCCCCGACAATAGACACGGAATCTTCACTAAAAATTAAACCCGCCGTCGACCTTAGATTACAGGTGTGTCAGACTGATGTAATCGAAATATTCGAAATCCTGTTTATGTCATCTTCGCCCAGGTCACTGTTCGACGGTGATTTACTTCTGTCGACTGGTAGGTAACACGTTGTTGTTGTTGTTCGGTAAAAGCGCGCAATTAGCATAAAGATGTGCGTGTGTGTCTGGTGATTTGGGCATCCATAGTCACTTTGTCTGTCGCCGGAACAAGACAAGCGCTTTGAAGTTTTGTCCATTGATGCGTGACCACTAGTGGCTTGACCGTGCTTCACGGTGTATGGAGTTAATTGCGTTGAGATTCTGTACTTAAGTATTATTATTATTATTATTTTGGCCTGGTCGGGTCCGCTTAAAGCTGACGAAATCTGCTTGAAGGTTTTTTCATTGTTGTTTGGAGTCACTTCTATTTTCGTCGAGTGAGCCGGACGTTAGTTGTATTGACAGTTAGTTTCTCTGGTGGCGATTCTATTTTGTGTAATGATTCGGAAAATTTTATCGTTTTCTGATTTACTGCCTCGGGTCTTATTATTTGGTAAAAAAATGGCCGCGTCTTCAGGTGCTTAAATTTATAAATGGCACGAAATTAACCTTGAAACAGGGAAGTAATAAACCGGTAAGTGTGTGTGTGTGTGTGTGTGTGTGTGTGATAAAATCGGCGGTCAGTTGTCATATCACATTGAACTATCAAGAGAACGCGATACAGTTGCTGATATGTTGTTCACGGATGACAGAACACGATCCATCTCTCAAGTACCACACCCCCGGGGCTGGGCGGAGCGCCCGGGGTATTATTCTAACTCTGTGATGTACTAAGAACCCCGTGTAACAGTATCAATTAACACTTCCTTGATCCGTTGTTTATATAAGGGCTTACGAAGGGCACGTAATCCGAGCGGAGCGCCGCTCTGGCGATTGTGCCGCTAACTAGCGGACACTGGGCTTACGGCGCTGTGTATAGATCTCTCAGTAAACAATGTGAGCTGTTTGTTGGAGGCACTGAAGCGGATCTGGTAATCTGCGACTGATAGAAGATGGTTGGCCTTTGTTGTCTGCCGAGCACTTCCTCTGCTCGTCTAATCCTTACTGCTTAGAAAACACCTGATGTTATTACGGGGGGAGTGGGGAGGGATAAGGACGGGTGATGGCGGATGGGACAGGGTGGAATTATTTCATGGATATTCTGGCATAAAGGAGTGGTGTGATAACCGCCCCGGATGGGTGGTGGTGCCTGGCCCGGGGGGTTGAGGGGGGGGGGCTGCCGATTTGGTGTCTTCCTTTATTTTTCCTATAGGGCGTCGGTTCTATCTCGTCCGACCAGAGGTATTTATGCTCGGCTGGGTGCCATGGTGGTTGCACCAAAGGAGGCCCTGGGGGGCTGTCTGAGATGGGACAGCTGATCCTCCGGGTCCAGTGATGTGATGAGCCACCACGCTACATCGAATATCTTCCGCCCTGACCGTGATGGGGTTTATAGTGTGATGATGGTGGTGGTAGCGACTGGTCATTGTTATGTCTCACTGTGCGTGCATGCGTGTTTTAGTATTCGTGTGTGTGTGTGTGTGTGTGTGTGTGTGTGTGAGTGCGCGCGTGCGAAACAATGTAAGAGAAAATCACGAATCGTGAATATAGTTTCTGTATGGTTCATGAGGATACCGAAATAGATAAACGCATGTTCATGCTAAGACGAAACAAATCAACTTTCAATAGAAACAGTAAAACAGTATTTAATTACCTATGAATTATATATATATATATATATATATATATATATATATATATCATTTTCTCAATATATAATATTTGGCTTAAATATAGCTGTAGTTTGTAACAACGTTTCTTTAAGACTTAAATCTTATCCGTGAGAGAGAGAGAGATAGATGTTTTGCGGCCACTTTTGTGCACATGGTAGGCTATATGGGCCGAGCGACTTCCAAAGGTAATGAAGCGAAGTCAAAGATGAAACAACTTTCAGATATGCCCACGCTGAGATTCGAAATAAGGTCGTAGTGGTCTGTTGTTCAACGCGCTACCAGCTAGTCCACAGAGGCGCCATAGAAAAAAGTGTGTGCGTGCGTTTCAGCTTGATAGTCAAAATCACCACACCTCCATTACACAATGCTAGAATCCCATGAAGTGATTCCATCGCAGAGGAACCGAGATGTAGGTGGTCTCTGGCTTTTCTGCCGTTTGAACAACGCCCCGATCCAAACAAAGCATTCGACAAGAGACGCTGTCGGCCGGCCGTTGGTTTGAGCAGCACAAGCGAGGCACCTTCTGTCGTCCTTCCACCGTCTGTTGTCCAGTCTATATCCCCGTCTGTCGGAGCCGCCCGCCCGACTCCCGCGCTCCGTCGGCACGCCCCAGCCGAGGTTCCGCTCCGCTCGGCATTGGTCGGCAGCCAGCGGCCCGTGTCGTGAAAGCCGACCGGGTGTGAAATCGGTGGGAGTCGCCGCCGAGTGATGCGATAATGAAGAGGTCTCTCACCTGGTCCTTGGCCAAACAATGCCCCTAACAGTACACCTTTGTGTTAAGTGGGGCTAATTCTGCGCCCAGCTGCCATGGGCCGCCCCGTTTGTACAATGGGCCGAGTAGCGGGGCTCGCAGATATACATGTCATAGGTTAGGGATACAACGGTACACCGTACTCGAATGAGATTAATTATTTTTCGCCGGTTGCTGGGTGACTGCGCGTTTGTTGGAAAGTGACGGTGTGGCATTAGGTGCTAATTTATAATCGCATTGTCGGTTCTCGAATGGGGTGTGGTGTGTCGGCGTGGGCGTGGTGGACGGGGTGTGCGCGTGTGTCGGAAGGGGTTGGAGGGCGGTTGCGGGTGGGATGTTCGTTGCACCGTGCACGCGGCGAGCTCACCCTGGAAGGATGCGCACCGTTCCGATGTCAGGGGATGTTCGGAGGTGTGGAGTTACACGTCGTCGGGTGTCTGTTGACGCATTTAGTTCAGCCAACGTGTCCCGTCATCCGGTGGGTTTTGGAGCAGACGACGCCAGGAAATCTGTCGAGTCATTTACGATGTGAGATGAAATTCTAGACGCAGTGGAAATTCTCGAATACCCAGTGGAACAGACGTCAGATGTGTGTGCGCGCGTGCCTGTATCACTTATAGGATTACCTTCGACGAGGTAGGCTTCGGGATCTGTGTACGCGTGTGAATGTGTGCGTGTGTGGGGGGGGGAGGGGATGAAACACCCTCTCATCATTCGATTGTTTAATGATGCTAAGCATTTAGTAGTAATAGTGGTTGTTTATGAGGCTTTTTTTAGTGGGGGAGGATGTGTTTGGGACGTGATATCTGATAATGCCTGGAATGGTCCTTGTCAGCAATTACCATCCGATGAAATATTGATTGGCATGAAATATCTTTTTACAACTCTGAAATAATGAAACCGTAGAATTATAAAACACGTTTTATAATACGGCGTATGCCGGGTTTTTTTGTAGTTAATTTAGGTTTAGTTTAATTTTGCTTGAAACTTTAATTTATTATACATGTATATTGTAAGTGGTAATTTCAGTCTATTTTTAATGTTGATATGATTGGGGGGGGGGGGAGAGGTTATTAGTTTATTAGCATGGTATGTTTTCGTGGAGTTTCAGGTTGCTTAGCAGTGTATTTATTAATTATAGTACATAGTGTTAGATGGGAATAGGAACGGATTAACTTGTATATGCTATATTGTGGTGTAATAAACAACTTAAAAGAAGAATATGTAAAAGTGGTTAACATAATTTTAATGATTTAGTAATGAGTGTGCGAATCAAATGATTATGTTATTTAATTCAAGTGATATTAAGACTCGATTATTAGCAATTGATAGTAGTATATAGTATTAGCTCTCTCTATATATTATTAGCTCTCTCTCTCTCTCTCTCTCTCTCTCTCTACACACACACACACACACACACACACACACACTACATTTGAGCATTTCCGTCTTTTACCATATTTAGTATCGCTGATGGATGCTGGTTGTGATAAGTTTCCAGATGTGTGTGCCTGTGTGTGTGCGCGCGTATGTGTGTGTGTGTATACGCGCGAGGTTTATCTGGAACGACATACCATGAACTTCACCATCGATTTAATCAATTCGCTAAACCGCAATTAACATAACTTACGCAGGCGGAAGTACCGCTATATCCTAAAGTCGCCGATGATGATCCGCAGTCGGCGCCACCGTATCAGGACCATCCCCCCGCCATCCGGCCAGAACCTCCCCCCCCCTCCCCCCGGCATCTCCCCGCTCCGCCCAGCCATCTCTCGGCGGTCTTCGAGCGGCGCGTTATCAGCAGTCGAGCTCCGGCTGTGTACATGGGTCAGTGGATTTAGACTCCGGGTACTGAGTCACGTGTCTGCTGGTTCCTGTCACACTTGGCTATGCTCGGTGGGTCAAAGTCCCGATACCGAGCCTGCTGCACCAACATGGACCAGCTTAGAATTTATCAGTTACAATCAGACTTTTTGGTATGACGCAGTGTATGTGTGTGTGTGTTGGGGGAGGGGTAGTTCTCGGTGGATGTTACCACCAGAGACTGGCAGTTCGCAACGTTTATAGAGTTTAGCCTAAACGTTGGTGAGACGGGTTCGCTGGCGAAATTTGGCCGACAAAATTCCTAATACAATTCGTTTTCTTCCTGGATAGATGGATGCATGGATGGGTGCAGGCGCCGTGGACTCTCTTTTTCTGTACGCGTATTAGACACCCACACTACCACACACACACACACACACACACAGACAGGCACACGCATATATATATATATATATATACACACACACACGATAATGTCATGGTGGTGGCCAGCATGGTAGGTTTAGATGTGAATAGTTCGGTTGGCTTTGTGTCCCAGTTGTTATATCTGGTGTGACAAGGGGACGTATCACAGATTAGCGAACCATCGTCATCGCTGGGAACGGGTCATCCAGCTGGCCGAACTCGCCATCGCCTGTCAAACGGTCTATCGTCTGCTTTCCGTTTTCGGTGTCGTCTGCACTTTGTCCTCCGAACGATCGTGCTGCTGCCTGCCGATGTTACCTCAGAGGTGGAATGAGGATTTAGTACCAGGCTGCTAGGATCGCCGTCTCGCCAGCTCGATGACGCGTTGTTGGTAACGAGAAGCCGCTACGAGTTGTACTGTGTGGGGCGGGGGGAGGCTTTTAAGCCGCGCGTAGCATCCGCGATATTTGTTATTGTTCGCGTAATTCTCGTTCTCAATGACTGTTGTTACGTGTAGGAAGAAACTGCCTTTGAGGTGTTGGAATTTGGGACAGGTTTGGATGAGGTTAGTCATTGGTTTTTATGTCTGTTGTTTGTTGGATTGTATATGTGCGTATCTGCTATCGTGACTAGCTAATCTATAACAGGTGTGTTCAGGGTTCAGCTGCCGCTAACCGTATATATATATATATATATATATATATATATGTGTGTGTGTGTGTGTGTGTGGTGTTACAGCTGAGTTGTGATTGATTACCATCGAGTATTGGCCGGTTACAAGAGAGTTCGAGTTGGTTGCATTATTGTGTCGGCAGGCGGGTGACATAACTTGGATGTTTCAGAGTTCATTGGTAAGGATTGGGTTGTCACTGAGTACAGGCTATTTGGTGTGTGTGCGTGTGTGTGTGTGCGTGCGTCTCTATATTTAGCCGACTATCTCACGATTCAAATATGATCCAGTACAGCTGTGCAGCATATTATACTCCGTTAAGCCCGTATCAACATGCCAAGTGAACTGTGAACTGTTTTAAGGTTCACGGGTGCACTTGTACACGGCTAACGTTCTGTTTTCTGGATTAAACACAACTAAATTGACAAATCTGAACCGAAAGATTAAATATTTTGGTTTACTCATTCCAGGAAACATGTGAATGTTAACTAGTTAAATGTAAAATTAGGTCTTTGTTAGTGTATTGTGACAGTACCGAGACATGTTGGGATTTAAATTGACCTTGGTTAAGTTTTAATATTATTATTATTAGTATATATATATATATATATATATATATATATATATATATATATATAGACAGACATCAAAACATACTTGTATTGACAGACAGATCAAATAGATCTTAGCCATTTCTGACAGGGCCACCCCCACCTCCAACTAGCGACTAATTCAATGTGGACAAGTGATACTGTAGATTAGATATGGTTGTATTATCGGAGATTATTTTATGCACACCTGATAGCCTTGTTTCTGCATGGCTGATAAGGCTCTACCATGGCTGGGTTGAAGATCACTGGCCACTTATCAGCCAGAGCTTGGTGTGTATGCATACTCCATGACCACCAGCGTGGCAAAGCTAGCTGACTTTTGTCAGCATTTCACCGAGTGAAGGGTCTCCTTTGGATGTAATGAGAGAGAGAGAGATTATCAAATATGGAGCCCACTAACTGTGAAGAATCGAGCGAAACATTTTACACAAACACCGAGTTGAACAAGGTCCAGTGGTGATTGCTGATCAGGCGTGGTTAAGCAAATAGTATGTTTATGTGACATATGACCATCTTATCAGCTGGTTAGGGAGTTTTGGCAGTGGGAGGGGGTGGAGTTCTCGATTGGGGTGGATGGGGGGTGACTGTGCTGTCTAGTGGGCTATTTCTCTAGCGTTATCGCGGTACGATTCAAGTAGATCGTGAATAGCACAGACAGCGGGATGGTTTTCATATTTATATACATGATTGATTCTACGGAAGGTGTGCCGCCGTGTCGCTGGTTGTGGTACGATAAGGCCGAGTTGGAGTGGACCTTGTTTAATTAGCGCAATCAGTTGTGACACGTCGGTGATGGGTCGAATTGACTTCGTGACGTATACTGACTTCGTTTGGTTTGTCCTATATGGGCCGGATGATATGCTGCCATGCGTGTACGCTTCCAGGTAAGGTTGGATTATTTTGAACAGATACGGCTAATTAGGGAAGTAAAGATCGGCACCTATACCTGGGTGTTTGTTTTAGATACCTTCTGTTAGCGAACAACATTTCCCGTCGTTCGGCTTCGGTCAGTTTTGATTGATGTAGGAAGCTGCGGTAGTACGGACGGATCAACCGATAAGAAATCGCTCGGAACAAGTCAAAGGGCGCCGTACCGCGCTAAACGTCGGCCGTCGTTCCTAGAAAGACATCATCACGTATGGTGAAGTATGCTCGTGGCCACAGGTGGCGCGCGGTCGGCGCACGTCGAGTGATCTCTGCCTTGTAAAAATATGTATATTTTCTCGGTTATGGTAGAAAATTAAAATATGGCCAGCTGCTTCTGGCATAATAATCAGCATGCGGCGTAGTTTGATTTGCTCGAAGCGCCGCTGCCAGGTTTGATGGCCGTTATCTGTCGATGGAGAAGCTGTGAGCTTTGTTGGGAGAATTGTCTCATTTAGTCGTTACCTATGTAACTCGGTTATGGCATGCCGACGGTATGTGCGTTGCGCGTGTTAGCCAGTGGGGGGAGGCGTGGATGGCGAAGAGGCTTTCGTTCAAGCTGTGGCATAGATTCGGCGATGCCGAGTATGCTTCGGTTGGCATTGAACGAATCATTGAATTTTCACGGCTAACAGCTGGAATGAGAAATCTACGCCCATCCGACGCAGGCCAATGATGGCCCAGAATGGCGAGCGTTTATCGATCACCGTGGCAACCGATCAATGGCGGCCACTTTTCTGGCTCGCCTCAGTCGCCGAGTCAGTTCAGCCTAGCGTGGTCCATTTGGTCAAACATGCATGGCTGATCGAACGCACAGTCGGTGAACACGTGTTGCCGTTGTGTGGTTTGGGCCCCAATTTTTAAGAGGTTGCGTACAACGTTGAATCCTTCGCTGTGTGTGTATGTCGGTGTGCGTGCACAAACATTTGATTTCGATGAATGCCGTGTATGCGACGACCGTGCAAGACATCAGCAATAATTCGATATTAGCAACATCATCTGCCGCAGTTTGTGTCTGTGTGTGTTCACATCTGCTCCATGCCACATTGCTTCACAGTTCGTTGGTATGTGTATCATGTACCTTATTAGACAGACAGCCTGTACTAATGGTTCATGTGTGTATGCGCGCGTGTGTATTACTCCATCGTCTGAATGTAATATGTTACTCTAGTTAGTTTCTGAGATGAACCAAACAATATAATTCTACTTCAGCTGCTTTAATCGTGATATTTTATGGTAAGTGATTGATACAGTTTGATGACCAATGGCTCTAGCTAAAGATTGTTGCAGGTATGGGTGTGCGTGGGTGGGCGTGTGTGCGTGTCTTATCTGGATATATGGCGTCTTGGTATCTTTGCTTAACTATTATTTACTCGTTATTTCATTAGGTATAGGCTGTGCTTGTTTCTGGTGTTAGCCATTTTGTTATATTAACAGGGCTGGTTGTTGAACTGGTCTGATGCTGGAACTTCTTGAGCTGGTTGATTTCTGGATTTGGTTATCAGGGACCAACCAACCTACACACACACAGAGAGAGAGAGAGAGAGAGAGAGAGGGTGACTGAGAAAGACACACACACACACACACACACACACACTGATAAATGAAAATGTGTACACTTAAGTGTAATGTACACTTAGTGTTATTAGTGTTGTAAGCGATAGTAGTGTTAAATATTGTTCAACCATCTGTTACCAGAGTCCGGTATGTGTTCAAAATTCTGTCTGAATCATTTTAATATTGGGTGTTCATTTGATATATGATCATGTTTCTGATTGATGAAACAATATTTTGTTATTGAATGACAGATCATGATTGGTATCAGATGGTTAATTAATGGGGGGATGCTTCACAGAGTTAACCGTCTTCCATCGTCTGTATGGTTATAAGCTAAAACTTTTTCGCTGGATGTTTCCGGTAGACAAGATAATTCAATATCTGATTGCCACGGTCTGTCATATGACGCGTGCATAATATCAAATGGATGGACACACACACACACACACACGGAGAGAGAGAGAGAGCAGCACAAACCAACGCACACACATATATCACTTTTCCAAGCCGGTTACACTTGACCTCATTCAGGGTCACGAGGTTGGTATCCAGTGATTCAGCTCCACTCATGTAATCATTAACATAGGTGCGACTCTGATGAATTTGAGTTGTTCTCTTGCACGGAAAAAATCAGCACGAATCTCGCTGTTTGTGGCCGTGTTCCGCCATCGACAGTAATGAGCTTATCGACAAAAACAGGCCGTACTCGTGCTCCGTCTCTCTCTCTCTCAGATCACCGACCACAAACATTGAACTCTGTGCTCTATTGTCAGTTACACTTGTTGATTACAGATTGATTTGTGTTGATTTTATGCACATTAACAAAAATGCGCCACAGTTCAGAATTGTCACATACAGCCACAGGTGGCGCGTTCGTTCTCTTGCATTTGATAACTTTCAGCTTGATTGATTATGTATATATTCGGGGGTATGGTGTTTTCAGTTATTGAGCATTGGAGGTGGGGGTGTAACATGGTACCTATTCTTGCATCGTTTTCATGGATGGTGTCGCATTCTGTACTTTCAGATAATGTGCAAGTAAGGCATAGCATCGAGCTGCATACACACACAGAGAGAGCTAGAGAGAGTATCATTCGTAGATCAGTATTGCAGAAATGACCACAGCTCAGGTGCAAGTAAAAAAAGAAGTCAACGATCCGGAGTATGATAAAAGTGCAAGTACCGATGAGTCAGCCACGTCCGTGCCATCTGTGAATGCTGGCATCGCGACCACTGTTCACGCCACTTCTGCTTACGACACCAAGGTGGTCACCTCGGGTCTGGCGTACGGTGGCTCCATTGCTGGACAAGCAACGCTCGCCACTCCCACGATGTTGGCTGTGAACGGGATAGCGGCTAGCCAAGGATTGGTTGCTGCTGACCCGGCTGCGCTGGTCGCGGCGCAACTCGCTAAAGCTCAGACAAGCATCACTGGCATATCGGTGGCTGCTTCAGTTCCACAGGTGGCCACCGGTATGCGGATGCCGTGCGTCATTCCAAACGTGCTCACACAGCCTGGCCTGGTCGGGCCAGGCAGCAATCCCGTTCTGGTCGTTCCACGTCCCTTCACCCAGGACTTTCTGTACGGCATCCAACAGGGTCTTCCGTGTTCCACGCCAGGGGGAGCCACTATAGTTGTGACGCAGGATGGAAGTGATGGTTGTGATGACGTGCTCGACTTGTCGAAGCACAGGAGCCCGGAATCGGCCGCCACTCCCGTAACAACAACGACTACTTCGGCCACCACAGCGACTACTGAAGTGGTAGAGAAGAATCAGCCAATCACTAGCCTGGACTTATCTAGCAACATGGAGAATGGTGAGACTGATGAACATAATAAAAGTGGTGAACAAAAGAATGGTAAGACAGGTTAGTGGACAATTGTCCATTGGTCAGTCATATTATCATGTCATCACCCGATTGATATATGTCTGTGTTAGGACTGTGAACAAACTGTGTGTGTGTGTGCACATCTTTGCGTCTGTCTGGGGGCATGCTCGTAAAGTCATTGGCTCGTAGAATCAGATTTTGTTGTTGCGTCATCCGGCTGACTTATCAGGCAGAGAGGCTGTTCACGCTACACTACACTAATATGGCTTACTCGTGTGTGTGCGTGCGTGCATTGTGTGTGTGAGAGAGAGAGAAAAGGGAAATGGAAAATTATTACACAAGTGTCTAAAAAACGAGGGACAGTTGAAGACGATGGTAATGGAGGTGATGAAGGTGATGTGATTGTATCCCATGCGTTACCACTTCCCATTTTGTTTTTAAATTCCGTAACTTTCCACCGACTAGTTTCCTGTAAGGGAACATCGTTTTTTTTTTTATTGTAAGCCTTCCCCGATCTGAGAAATCCGCTAACTATCTGCAGGAAGCCTTGAGTGACTAAGGATGTGACCACGCAGCTCAGCTTCGTGACAACGTTTCTGCTTGGCCAGTCACGTATAATCAGCCATTGTCGCGTTGCTGATTGACTGTCATGTAATGTTAAGGGTCATTTCCAGCGAGGCCCGCCGCGCCCTGGTATCAGGGTAGTCGCCCGCCCGTCCGCGGATGACTTCCTGTATAGATGGCTGCTGGCGTGCTGCCATCGTCGTCGTCGTTGTCGCATTCAGAGCCACGGAAGGCGCTTTGACGTGCCACTGATCACCTGCTTATCCACTGTGAAAATAGAAAAGTATTCATGCATAGAGTACCATGAAGCAGAAGCTTGGCGTTGTGGAACTCGCTTCTAAATCCCATGACACACTGATTCATGTTCTGTCTGAACGGGCTCGGGTATGTTTTGCGCGGTGTTCTCTCCCGCTTCCCCCATCCCTCCCCCCTTTTCTGGCTCCGCAGCAGTAGACAGATCATGGCGGATCGGCATTTGAAACGTGTATCGTCACTGATGTATAGATGTGGGGTTTGAACCTGGTGACCAGTCTTCTGGGCAGACTCCTGAGCTGGTCTGATTTAAACCGGTCCATGGCTCGGCATTGTGGCTGATTGTCTGGGGGAAACGTCAGTCTGTGAAAAATCTTGCTCCTGTGTATTTTCACAGGCTGACTTCAGTCTGAACACTGCGAACAGCCATATTCATGCAGCAGGTAGTTGACTTCTGCGTGGTGGTGGTGGCTGTGGTTGTGGTGTGGTGTGTTGTGCCGGACACAAAAAATACGATCGAGTGGGGAAAAGCTGTTTGTCGAGTGCTGCCGATGGGATGTGTGATGGCAATTCATTTGCCATGCTTCACCGATCCATCGGTCTAATAGGCTCCCACGAAAAGAACATGCTCCACCAGTGTGAGCCAATCACACAAGTAATTCAGATGCTGGAATGAGGCAACCCCGGGAGGCTCGAACAACAAAAGGTGCTGCCTCATCAATAAAGTTATACGAAGATGTTTCATGGTGCCGACCCCTTATCTGCTGCCAACAGAACCCCAGACATGCTCGGTTGACACAGTGAAGCATGGCTGAAGAAGGCTTGAAACAAACAAAACCAGAATCGGTAAATCGTCCCCAGTGTGCATTGTGCCGGTCGGGAGAGTGGGCCATGGTGAAAAGCCGATTTGATGGAATATGTGAAGAGTAATGACTTTGGTAGAGTGGTGAATGGTGAGAATGGAAAGAATTGCATATGAGTGTGTGTGTGTGTTTCTCGAATGGTGATTGTGGTTGTTTCATCCGAGACCTGTCACTGCGTGAGTAGTTATTTTTGGATGTCGAATTTTTGTCACAATTAGCTGTAGTTGTGAAATAGGTTCAAGTTAATTATACGGTGTTGTGCAAGTCACGTTAACTACAGTTTGGTCTGGCAATGCATACACAGTCAGAAATAGTGCGTTCTTTTTTCAGTCATTAATTAATCTAGAATGGCTAAAGGTTTATGAAATGGTGCATTTTGTTCTGGCTGTGTGTCTCTTCATCAACCAGTTGCATCTGTGCCACGTTGTTCGGCCCGCCATTGCAGCCGGTCTGCAGTGCATTCAATATAGGGGTCAACCAGTCCATAATAATTAATCTGGGTTCGCTGCTAATACTGTAATCTGTTGGCTGGATTCTTTGTCCTGTTTTTAGTGGTATTTTATCTGTCTCTTTGTACAGTTAATGGGAAGAACATCAACCAGTATGGGAGGACATTTACTAATGGACGTCCTCTTCCCGATCCTCTGAGGATCCAGATTCTCCAGTTGGCCTTACAGGGTGTCAGACCATGTGAAATCAGTAGACAACTACAGGTGTCTCATGGCTGTGTTAGCAAAATACTGAATAGGTGAGTTTTAATATTATGTTAAGTTTGCTCTCCTCTCTCTCTTGCTCTCTCTTTTCCTCTCTCTCTCTCTCTCTCTGTGTGTGTGATTTTTAACATATGTTAAGTTTGCTTTCTTTCTCTCTCTCGTGTGTGCGTGTGTTAGCCAGCCCACCACGTAGCCGTTCAATTGAACGGATTGTGCCTAATGTGGACCGCTTGAAAATAGAAAGGCTTGAAAATAGAAAGGACAGTGTATATATATATATATATATATATATATATACATATATATACATATTGTACTCCCTCCACCAACAATTTGAGTTGACTGCCACACAGTTGAAAGATAGACACCCTATTTTGGATTTCTGGTGTATGTGTGTGTGTGTGTGAATGTGTGTGAGCACATATACGCATGTGTGTACTCAGGGACTGTGATACAGTTATGCTTAATTTTGACTGGATAAGTAAAACTGACTGGGAAAAACCGTACTTTGATCAATGATGTGTAACCATGCTGCCTTTTGTGAGTGTCCAGACAGGGTATCATGACAGCAGCATCATAACACTGCCTACATAATGTGTGTAGTGAGGTAAATTGCTACAGAGTCAAAATACCTGATATCTGAAAATTCTGTCACTGATGTATCGTGAAACAAGCTGGTATACATGCATGCAAGAGATTACATTTGATAAAGTTAGCTAACAAGAATGTCCCCCCTAAAGAAAACTCCATTTTCAGAAACCGTTGCCCACATGACTTTCTTACATTAATTTTATAGCTGTAATAACAAATTAAACAGAATCGGACACACAACTGAATTGAATTACATCTTACAGTGTATGAACAAGTGAAAATGTTTACATTCCTTTGTCTTCAGATATCGTAAGACGGGTAGTATTAACCCAGGACAGATAGGAGGCAGTAAACCAAAGGTGACAACACCAGATGTCGTAAACAGAGTCAGACTTTATAAAATGGACAACCCTCAGATGTTTGCCTGGGAAATTCGCCAGAGGTTAGTAAACAGATGTAAAATGGGTCACATCCTCATCACACTGAATTTCAAAGGGATTTAATGAAATTGAAGTAAATGGGGGGATTGCTGAAATTGTATGATATATCTCTGATATACAGTGACTGAATGACTACACGATTGTGTGTGTGTGTGTGTGTCTGTATGTATGTATATATATATATATATATATATATATATATATATACTGTATATATCAACAGACTGCTAGAAGAAGGTGTATGCACTGAGAAGAACATACCAAGCATTAGCTCAATCAACCGTATCATTAGAGACAAGTCACTAGTGCAGAGGCGTGGCTATCATCTCAGTGAAGATGGACAGCAGGTAAGTGTTTAATGCTGCCATCTAGTGAATGCTTTAGTATATGCAAGTCTTCAGTGCTGCCATCAGCTGGTGATATTTAAAACTAGTGTTGTTCCTTGCTGAAATTCTGCCAATTATTAAATATGTCAATTAACTTGTAGATACTGCTCTATGAAGATGATGATACATCATCAGATGTCAGCACAGAGCAAAATGACACAGCAACAGATCTCTCACAGGGCAGTCCCATTGATGCATCAAATAGGGACAGTGGAACAGGGACAAAACTTTTACAAGACATGGCTCGTATTGCCCAACAACAAGGTGGAGGCATGGTACTGCCCACCACTGTTGCAGAAGATTCGGTTGTACCAGTACCAGCGACGACACCCACCCATTCGCAGGTGCAGCTCACGTCAGGGGCTACCCCGGTGCAGGTGAAGCAGGATGTATCAAGTCCAGAGGGACCGAATGCCTTTAATGTGGCACTGCAGAAGGGCAACCAAAATCTAACCCTACATTATCAGGAAATGTTTGAGAAGCTGGCGGCACAGGTAGCAAACAACATGGTAACTAAGAAGAGCATTGTTGTTAAGGGTGAGGAGGTCACTGAACCACTAGTGGTGGCACCAGAGGCCCACGTTAATGGCATTACAAACATGGCCAGTAAACCAAGAATGCCAAACTCTAGTCCAGAGGATAACATATCATGTAGGAAAAATCCAAGAAAGGGCACCCCAGTCAAGCTTCAGTCCCCACGGAAACATTTTGTCAGCGAGACAAAGGAGAAAGGCTTTGTTGATATTAAAGTACCGAATTACAACACTGCAGCCATTGCTAAGACAGCTGGCTCATCACCAAAATCTGGAACTGTCCTTGACTTGAGCCCACCAGCCAGAAAACTCCAGCTTGGTCTGGTACAGGAAGCCAGTGTGGAGGCTATATCAGAAGAGACGAGCAAGAAGTTGACGGCTGAGGGTGTTCCCACGGTTGAGATACTGCCCTCTGATGGACGGAACCAGAACCCTACAGACAAATCGCCAGCAGCTTGTGATGAGAAGACTGAGACTATGGACGAGATCAAGTCTCAGATCCTTGTGCTTAATGGAAGAGAGTACGAGATCGTCGCGCTAGGAGATGGGCGATGGATCTCACGGAATGAGTACGAGATTATGAAGGGTTTACAGTCAGGCAAGCCAGCCAGCAAGGTGTCGTCATTGAGCGATAAACACAAGAGTGAGATTGAGGCGGCCTGCCACAGCATCAGCAACATGGGGTCGGATATTTCGAGCAACGGCCGTACACCCATCAGTAACGGTGGCGCTGAGGGGTTCAGAGTATGTGATGCTGTCTCAGAGGCTGGTGCCAAAGCTGTTGATTTATGCAGCTGTAGAAAATCAGAGTCAATTTCCAGATGTCTAGTATCTCATGACGGACTTGATGGAGAGAATCACGAGTCAGTCAGTGAAGAGAAAAGGGAATCATTGCACTCATCATCATCATCATCATCGCCATCATCTTCATCAGGTAATTTGGCTGATGGCATGGAGTGTGGTGGCGTGAAAAGAAAAGCAGACTGCAGCGAGTTTAATAAAGATGTACCACGTGCCAAAAAGAGGCAGAAACTAACCAGTGATACAACAGATGGTGGCGCTGCGAGTATTAAGGAACAGGGTGACAACGCTACAGACAGCACAGAACAGGGTGACAATGCGATGGACATTAAAGGGAACAGTGACGATGCTAGCCAGAAGTTGGCAGCTGAAGCTGATAAAGCTATCAGTTCTCCCGACATGGATCAGCTTCAGATTGCTCCAGATTCACCTGAAGAGAACGGCAACGTCAAGTGTTTGCTTTCTATGCCCAAGCTCACCAGTAATGGTGGTGATACAGTCCCCTGCTCTTGTTCAACCTAACGCTGAACTGTTATTGTATCAGAGAACATTCTGCATATTAACCAGGGTATTGGTGTGTATGTGGCTGTGTGCATGCATTGGAAAGTGATTTTATATATATATATATATATATATATATATATATAGTTACACGATTACATGTATAGTTATATGATTTGTATACATTGTCAGCTCATGTAATGTGTAAATTGCTGATATCTGGTACGATTGGGCTTAATACAAATTCATTCATCCAGTGTAAATTTATTACTGATGTGAGGGATTTTATATTTGTTAGCGTGTACTTGTTTCATATATATATATATATATATATGTGTGTGTGTAAATAATGGTCTGAGTTCAGATTGATTATTGTCCGTCATATGGTGAATGTGTTACATTATATTCTCAGAATTCCATGATTAATTACACAGAATATCTGATGGTTGTTCATTGCATAAATTGGCCTTGAAGTCTTCTCATAATTAAGTGTACGGCATGGCATTATTAACATTAATGTGTTCTGGTCATCGGTGTGTGTCTGGAATTCTCAGTTATGTGCATGTTGTTGTGTACATAATGGTAGATGCAGCACGTTTAAAGACTTTTAATGCGACTATCAAGTGATTGATAATTTCGAGCGTTTATTTTTTAATATGTACCTCTGCGTTCAATGATGTACAGTTGATGATTTGTGTTGTCAGAATCTGTGTCGGTCAATAACTGTGCTGTTCTCGTCTCATTTCCACGACGCAGCGCAGCACGTTGTGTCAGTTCAAGGCACCGAACTTCATATCATGGCAGTATTCGATTGTGGATAAAATGCAGTATGCCAAAAGGCTGCCCTCATCGGACTGGCCCCCGTATATCGGAGATCAAACCACTATCCCAGTTTCTGGTGAGGCCGTTTACGGTTAGCGTTCAGTGATTCAGGATCATGTTCAATCCAGTTGCCTCGTTGTGGTTATTCCTGTCGAACAGTATATATTATTTATTTGTGCATCTTTACGGTAGTTGGTCGTAACAATCCAGAGATAGCACTTTAAGTCAGTTTTAGTTCTGTATTAGTGTAGTATTATGACTAGCCTCGTTTTCTTTTTTGTCCTCGTCTTTGTGTTTGAACTTGTGTCTTTATTGCATTGTTTCTGTTTTGTTGTCAAGTTACGTTCCTGTTATTTTGGTTGTTTTAATGCATCCAATCCTGTTGTTATCTTTGTTTATTGAGCTGCATTTTACTTCAAGAATCAAAATTCCCCATTCTGCAATGTAGTGTAGGTCGGTGTAGAAGGACATCTGTCTGGTTTTTCCCACGGTCGCGACCAGGGAAATTCCGATCATGTTATTAGTCTATGCCGGAAGGTGCCATTTCTGTCTTACAGCATGAACTCTTATCACGAGTGCATTTTAGAAAGGAACACTCCAATTCATTTCTACGTTATATATTTATTTCAACTGGTTATATCTATCTACTAACAGTATACAAAATGTGTGTGTGTGTATGCATTACAACCATATGCCTGCTTTAAGGGGCAAAATGCCAAAAAAGTCAGTTTTTGTCTATGGACAGAGTATTACCTGTTGAGTGTGTTTTATTCATGCAAGATGGTGCTATATCATTAAAATAGATTTTTTTTCGCTGCAGTATTTGTTAAGGTGATCAGTTCATTGTTGCGACATACCTGTCCAGCATGCAGTTCATTTCAACTCGGGTGCGTACAGGGTGACCCAGAGTTCCAGAATGGTTCAGACTATTGCGTTGATAATATTTAAATTAGATGGTCGCACATCAGTAAACTGTTGCCATGGCATCCCAAAGAAACGAGTTTCCCAGGAACTAATATTGCTAACTGACTTAGAAATCTCAGGAAGTGTGACTAGATGTGTGTGTTCGTGAACAATATTGTTTAGTGATCGTCACTTCTTACGGTTGTAACGTGATTTGCACAGTGTCCAGGATAACGTTGTATAGTGATGTGCGGTATTTTGTCATGTATTGGGCTCTGTATAGTTTACGCCGGCAGAAATAATGTAAAAACGCTGTTGACTCAAGTAGCATCTGTTACATGACGTGGACCGAAAGCAAACCAGATTTGTCCATCACATCAGTTGATAGAGTAACTGGAAATGGTGTAATAACTTAACACCAAACCAACAAACCTTTACATGGATTTGGACCACATCCATACTTTCCTGGTATTTATTCTAAATTCTGTACTAAATCATAGCTTTACTCACAGTAGTGTTCAGGATTGAATCAGCTATCAGCCGTCATATGTGTATGATGACCATATGGTATGAAAATCTTCAGTGTTTAAGTTGGCTTAGTGATTTGAAATTACATAAATCATGTAAATGCCTTGATCATGTAGATATGTGGCAACTAGTGATGTATGTATGTATGTAATATATATATATATATATATATATATATTATAATAAAACTTGGGTACAGTATATTTTGATGGGAGATGCTATTATATCAAGTTTTATTGACAGTATGTTTTGTGAGTCATATTGTTTCATTTTAAGAATTTGTGTTGGTACCAAACTGTGTTATAAACTGTGTTCTGAACATCCTGGTGTTTGTTATTAAGTGTCTGTGAGTTTATGGGATTATCAGCCTTTCAAAAAGATGAGTGGTTTATTGATAAATTAGGATAAAAGCATTTATGTCATCCTTTAGTCACCTCTGACTGCACCAATGCAGCCAATTCTGATTTCCAGAAGTTGGGTGCCCTTGATCATTTATCTGTTTGACGCAGTGATGCCTAAATTGGCACACAGACACACTGTCAGATGTTACAGTAATTTATTAAATGCCCATAAGCACGATATTAGTATTTAAAAAAATCATTATATTGTAAATGGATTTATTAAAATATTTATATCTAAAATCTTCCATTAAATAAGTGCTCTAGATCTGGCACAAAGAAATCTAGGGTAATCTTGGCATCGTAGGAATGATTGGCTTTGTCTCTGGGCAGCTAAAAATTAGTGTAGCCCTTTAAGATAAACGCTGATCAGAACTAAAACAAAATGATATCAAATGGATATCGGTAGCTATCTCTTCATGGAATGTCACTGTCCTTTATTTGTCTTCTTTGGTGATGGGAATCCATAAGCAATGTCGATATACTGAAGATTAAAAATATGAAACTATGTCAATATAGGGCACAGAACCGATAACCAGATGGAAGATGGGTCTGTTATCATGTAAAGATGTCAGAACTGCGGTCACCTACAACATGAAAGCTTAAATTAAGTTACTATTATACAATAATTAACCAGAGATATACAGATACCTTAGATGGTCTCCACCATTGGATGAACAGCAACAGCAGATAATTTAAGACGGCGAGTAAAATGAATACCTTTCCGGCAACCAATCCACACTTACTGTACCTGAAACAGCAAGAAGGGGATGTCAATTTTTCTAGCCCGCTATTTAGTCGGTTTTGTTGAAGGGAGGAGAAATGCCAGTCGTCTCTGACCTGTGTAAACGCTCAGCCAGATCGATTTCCCGTTCCCGAGCAATCCTGTCATAAACGAGCTCTGTTCTTTTAGCTACATCTTGCCACTTGTACAACTCTCTCACCCGTGAATGGATTGCATATGGCGACATGTGTTGGTTAGTTCTCTGTTCAATTATGGCTGATTCCAATTCAGCAACCAGAGCTGTATTAAACGAACAGAAAGTAAAACAAATAGACATTAATAAATACAACAAACACATTTTGGGATAAGATATACGACATGATGGTCAGGCTATAATACAAAACAGTCGTATGACACAGCTATTTGGTTATTTCGAGTGAAGAAGTATTGCTGTTTGCATCGAATGAATTATTTATATAAAGATGTGAGGAACCACGGGTCATATTTTTCATCGGAAATGAAGATGCTGTGAAATGAACGCACAGCATATTTTTCCGTTAAACTACTACACATTCCATGTTGTGTGACATAAACAAAAAGAGATTGTTCCAACAGTGGACAACACCAAATATGTTTTAGCTACGAGCAGACCGGACAGGCTTTCTGATATCATAACCAACCTGATCTATTTCTTAAGGAACTGGGTTCACTGGGCAGTAAGTATTTTGGAGAAATATAATATTGGTGTACCCTGATTATTTTATTTCATTTAGATAACTTGATACTTAAAAGTACTAGAATTTGAGCTAATCCACAACATCACTACATAGTAATTAGCTGGATTAAATATGGCCGGATGAAATGAGTCCAAATCTGTTAATCCGACATATTATCATGCGACAAAACTTGTTGGATTAAAGCGAACGTCGGAATGTCAAATCTGTCACAATCACCACAGAGAAGTACAAATCATACAATCCCATAATTATTTCAAGGCAAATTTGATACATAGATGTCAGCAATTAGCCACAGACTGTTGTGATTGGTTATGAGATAGCCACGGGCAAAGAAATAATCATGTGTTGGCGAATTAGTGTGTGTGAGCATTGGACGATTGTGACTGGACATGAGATGGCAATCAGGACAGACATCATCACATGTGAATAGGTTAATTGATCATCACTGGTAAAATGTCGGTGCGTCTTGCATTATCTAGATTGAAACAGTAAAATGTTCGACAACCTTTTTGGTTGTCAGATTATCGAGGCCATTATATGACGGAAGGTGCATTTATTGGATAAATGAGAGCCGCAATAATGAATTTTCCCTGTTTAACATATCATAACAGGTGAAACAAATCCAAAAATTAAACTTTTTGCCCTAAATCTTGATTGAAACTAAGATAAACCAACGATTGACAAGTGGCCATGCTCATACAGGAATACTGTTAAAATCGTACCCTGAATCTCAGCTTGCAAGCACAAGTACATTCCAAGCACAAATACAAGTACATTCCAAATGTAGTGCTAGTTTCATCATGTGAAATACCTAGCAGAGGTCAAATAATTGTCTATCCCGGCAGAATTAAGTTATAATTTGCTAAGAAACACACAATCTACTTAGAAAATTTCATTGGTTTGTATGTGAATTCGATATTAATTAAATATGTTTGTTATATAGAGACTCACAGTAGTTTTGTGGAGCGTGGAGCCGTGATGATAACCCGATGAACCACATCTGGTTAAACGATCATATATATTGAGCTAATTAGGAATGAAAAACTCGGGACTTAAAAAGTATAGGGAACAGTGGCTCTCACCTTTAGCACTCGGCTCAACAAGTCTGATGAGATCAGGGGGCAACACTTCAGGCACACCTCCCACTCGGGTACTTACAACTTGTAGCCTGTTATGAATATAAGCATAAATCGTAAGTATATAAGTAAATAAGATGCAAATTCTTTTGAGACTGAAGTGACCCAACATTCCTAAATATCACTCAAGTCACACAGAACTCAGTCACAAGATCTCACACACACACACACACACACACACACACATACAGAGTAGAATCATACCCACAGCAGGCTGCTTCTACGATAGCTATACAAAATGCTTCAGTCAGGGCAGTGTTAAGAAATATGTTACCTTGCACAAGAACCTGAAAGATAGGTGAGTAACAGGTTTTAAATAAAAATCATATTCTCAAAGGCTCAAATAAACCGCTCTAAGACAACTGGGAAATGCAACTGTGGTCTAAGGTGGTTTGTATGTGAATTCCATATCTACAGCATTGTACATACATCTCTCACTTTACTATGATCCACCATACCCAACATCTGTACTCGATCTTGAAGCTGATAATTCTCACGAACCTCTTCAACGAGCAGACGTTTGGGGCCATCACCTCCTGAACAGACAACAGATGGGTATTAGTATATCTGACTTGTAATGTAGATAAAGGGATGTGATCTGGTGATAGGAACAGCGTTCGCCTTCAAAATATGATCTAATAACAACTATAACAGATTATTAAAATAATACGGAAGAGCATTTAATGAAATGGCTAGAAGTAGAGAGTAATGATTTGAGCAAATTAAGTGGGACTCTTCTTTTTGTCAAAATTTTGATGCTTGATCTAGGCATGTTTACATCATTCCGAGAAATAAAATATTGTTGTATGTCATGCTATCGAAAAGAAAAATTATGTAAATCTCTTAGATGATGATGATTGGTGTTTTACGGCTACTTTTGTGCGTGTGGTAGGCTAAATGGGCCGAGCAACCTCCAAAGGTAATGAAGCAAAGTCAAAGATGAAACAACTTTCAGATATGTCCACACCGAGATACGAACATGGTGGTAGTGATCTGTGGTCCATCACGTTACCGCTAGACCACGGAGGCGCCCTGTAAATCTCTTAGAAATATATACTGATTCAAAATTGGAACAGCATGAACAGATTAGATACATAAACAACGAGCTGAATTGTTAGATACACATTGAAAAATACCCATCATTTACTAAACATTTATCACACATTAACCATATCACTTTCACCTTTTTAAACAAAGAAAATCTATCTAAATACATGTTTTTTCTTAACAGAAAAACACCACCGAGTCCAATAATGCACGCAATAATGTACAGGTATGATGCCAGAAACCAAGAAAATGTTTATATTAACACTCGAGGAATAAACATGGCAGGTAAAAGTCAATATTATGATAGTACTGAGATTTGGTAATAATTTAAAATGAAACAAAAGCAGGAAAATCAATAACTAACAGTTATTACTGGAACTAATTGTGACTAAGTTTTCACCATTATTACAGCCTAGTGAAATTAATGTTACAACAGAACTTCCATTTTATTCCTTTTAAAACATTGTTGCATGTTACCTTGAGCCATCACTTCCATTCATGTTATTCGAATAGAATGGAATTTTTACCACCTTTTGTATATAATCAAACAAATTGAAATATCATGAACAGGTAGCTTTAAGCTATGTGACGCTTCTGCAGTGTGTGTGTTTTAGGAAACATATATATGGTGGCATTGAAACAGAGTATCACCACCAAAACATTCTTTAAAACCTATAACTTCCACACACCTGTACACATGTAGAGCTATATATATATATATATATATATATATATACCATACAGAACACAAAGAAAGCAGAAACACATACAAAAAGTACCAGTTGGCATCACACCTCACAGTAAACAACACGTGCCTGTGGTTCAATGATAAGTTCATACATTTACAAGATAACTACTTTGACACCACAGTTTTCTGGTAGCATTAATTTGCTGTGGTTCAAAAGAAACCTATACATCAGAAAATTTCAACACCACAAATGCTGGCTTCATTCTAGGTTTAATTAATAGCTAAACAAATTCTACCTATATTAAGCGTATGGACAGAGGTCCGACATTGCCAGTTGTAGTCTGACCAAGGTAAAAAGGTAAGCCTTTTATAGGCGCTTGGCACATCAGCCAACATAACAGGTTGAGTTGAACATGTGACAAACTAGTGTTGTGTACACTGCCTACATATAGAAGTAGCTGAATGACTAAGCTAAAAATAAAGTAACAATACTGCACAATAGGCTATTACCGGAGTAGAACGAATTATCGCCTGAAACCCAAGTAAACACTATAATTTACTCAAACATAACAGCTAATCTTCATACTTTTACATTCATCACTTGGTGAACGTTCACCAAAGCCTAAATTAGAATGTCTTGGTATATGCAGTTAGGTGTGGTGGGATCTGAATTAAAATGCCAATCTGAGTGATCTATTTGACCTATAACTGACAATCCCAGATTTCAGGCAGATCTCTGATACTGCGAATGGCATGCAGGGATTATAATAGGTATAAATTCAACAAATTTCCTATATAATTGTAACCTATTAAACACAATAAGGGAAACCTCTGCCCGCAGCTTAATACTAAAGGTGATATTTGCCAGAGTAACAAACGCCTCCAGAAGCATAAATCGAAACAAACAATATTTTGTGAACTAATAGAAGGGTGTTTCAGACTACCAGATAAAAAGACAACAATACAGATTCTATATTATAAATAGCAAAGCTGATATCGGAAAACATTTTACAATGATGACATAATTTTCTTAGATTGATGTAATAAGGAATCTGGATAAAATTTGGTCTGATATCCGTGTTTTAGGATAGATACAGGAAAGCCCAAGTAGCAAGCTTTAAAGTCCACACAGAGTGCAGCTTTAAAGCTTATTCCTAATATGGCTGATAAGTATAAAATGTGATCCATTATTTTACTATGCTTTATGGGGGAACTTCACCCATTTTGGATTTACTTATATATTAGACTAACACTGAACAAAATATTATTCAAATTAACAATAAAAAAAAGAAATTATATTATTAACTCAGTGCAAGTGTGTCTGCGTCTTGGCTTTCAGTCTGTGTTTTTGTGTTTGGAAGTAGTCATCCTTACCAATAATAAATTGTACATCAGGATGTCTAGAACAGATCTCTGGGATAATAGTTGCCAGAAAATCTGTCCCCTTTCTATACACCAGTCTGCTGATTGTGACTATGGTAACTGTAAAATAAAGTCATACTATCAGATTTATTTTTTCAGGCAACTTCCAAGACAGAAAATATGTTTATTTAGAATGTTAGTCATTATGAAGCGATTTATTGTGAAAACCGTCTTTATGATTACCTTGACATACTTTAACAACGCTTTTAACATTATTAGTTTTTACAAGCTTTCTTTTATTTTTACCATTTTTCTTTTATTTGGTATGGAACTTCAGAGATTTTTATTATTTCACGAGGGCACTATGCAGAGACTTGTTTATCATTATTGTCAAAAATCATCATAGAATGTCCTCGAATGAGCCAATCTGCTCTTATAGCAACATTGAATCATAACATAAATGACCTCTGGTTTATGTTGCTCACTTTTTCGAGGTTGTCTTTTACTCGGATCTGGTGTGAAAACTGTGGCGTCAACAGCATTAGGTATGACTGAGACGAGATGTGGTTTTATTGCTGCTCGTAAAACAGTGTTTTCTTTGCTGCAAGGAATATTTTCAAATTAAGATTCAGTTTGTTGTATGCATATATTTAAAGCACACAGGTAATATATATATATGAGTTTAGATTGTGTGTGTCTGTGTGTTTATGTAATAGGGCTTGAGAAACCTTTCCCTCAGCACAAGCCAAACAGCTTTTTAGAGCCCCGTTTGAAATTTTCATGACACCATACATATATGTAAATAATAATAATAATTACAAAACGTCTATAGCGCCAATATCCTCGAAAAGAATCGAGCTCAGTGGCACACTTAGTACAGGAGTTGGGCAAACTCATAGTCCAGGTACAATGCAAAGTTCATCAACAATGATCAGAAAATAACAACTTCTATCAAACTGGGTTACCAATTAAAAATTCAAAACAAAAACAGTAAAATCAACAAGAACTTGTAACAAGCAACTATTTTAGTATAAATAGTTCATCGCAGAAACAACACATCTTCAAAGCAGTAGATACCTCGTATTAGATACACAAATGACATGGTTAGCAGAAATGAGTGCAGCCTTCAGAAGTTTATTCATTATGATAGAACTAGCATCAGCAAAACCAAACAAAGAATGATCTGTAAAGACTGTTTTGATTCCCATCGTGGCTCCATGATACATTGATTCAAGGGCTAAAGCAGAGAATGCCTGAAATAAACATGAAAACAATAAATATTTATTCAGTAGTGAAGAAGATGCAGGCAGCATGGTGACAAATTCCATTAATTATTGCATTTTAATTGTGCTTACTTACTGAATGACCATGTATGATAGTTATTTGTTCCCTTATTAGAATATTCCTAATAATAGGCAGTGTAGTGAACACAGTTGGCATAATACACTGATTATAGACAGGTTTTAAAGGAAGGTAATACACCTGTGAAAGGAGAGATAAGTCACATTATTTAACAACATATGTAATCAAACTGAAACAAGAAAATATTATGACCAAACAGTCAGTGGATGGATAAGATTAATTTGTATCTTTTTTCCCTAGCACTTGTTACTATTGGCCAAAACACTGTCATACAACAGGAATGGAATAGATTCTGAAAACTGATCAGTCTAAGTGAGAGTTTGAGTCAGTGAGCGAGTTGATCATTAAGCCTTGTTAATAGTCACATGTGTGACATATGGCCAATGGGTGGGTCCCTAGGAAAACATCTCACAATTACAGGTATGAATCGGATTTAAATTCTGAGTGAGTAGTTAATGAGTGAGTAGTTACCTTTAATCCATTTGTTAAATATCTGATGCCACTTCTTCCTCCATAACAATGTGTTACCATGACAACTTTGTGTCCTCTCTCTATCAAACATTGTGACAATTGATAGATGTGACTTTCGACCCCACCTACATTTGGATAAAAGAAGTCCGATACCATGCTGAAAAAGTGGAACAATTTTGACAAATTATAAAAGTCACCAAACTTTATCACTTGATCAAATACTTAAATCATGCCACTTACTGAAACATTTGCATCTTCCACACAAAGACATACAGTTATGTAAATATCTACAATTCAAGCAGCTTATTATTATTATTATTCATGCCCCCTCCCATTTGGTGAGACTGTATCAGTATTCAACATGACTAGTCATAGATTTTGACGAACATCTGATATATATCCCACACGGCAGGCAGATGGAATTAATGAGGCCCGGTATCAAAAGTTTCGAAAGAAACGCAAATTCCAAACCCTCGGTCTGGAATTTAAATATATTTAGTACCATGTGTTCAAATCTCAAAGTCACCGAGCCTCAAATATATTGACATAAAAATAACATATATAAATAACAACAGCAGTGTATAATAACATATAAATAATCATATTATTAAATAGGAAGCAAATTAGATGATGATGATGACAACAATGATGATAAATAGTTCATTTATAAAAGCACCTGTTTCAGTAAACTGTTCTCTGATGCTGAAGAAAACCAGGCTAACAAAGGCCACCTTACAAGTAGTAAACATCACAAGTAAGAAATAAATATTAAACAAAAGCATTATTTAAAATACTCATAACTGACCACATAGAAGACAAAGTGGTTGTTCAGGAATGAATATCTGTATGAATGAAATTCAAATCATGGTGAAGCAAAGCTGAATCCATGATCACTGAAACATGTTTTGAATCTTCTAGGTATGTCTGGTCTAGACTTATCTCTGAGAGTCCTGATATTGGTTTGAACAAGTTTTTCCATCAGTTAATGCTTACCACCTCCCATTTGTAGCCTTATATGTGAAAAAAACAGGATGGTAACAGCAAATAAGCAGAAAGATGATGGTGATTTACTTTTAATGTGGGGTGGTGGAATCACATTTCATAGTTCTAGACAGTATGTTTCAGACAGTATGCGCCAGCTTCATTCATGACTTAAGACAAATGAGATAATTATTGGGTGAACCACAAAACAAAGAATTCCCATAATACAGAAGTGATGTTATATCTTTTAATTATATCTCAGATGATCATGTTTCTGAGCTGAATAAATGATAGTTGATAACTTCCGTAATACATATATTCAAAGTGGATTCCAACACAAAATTAAGGCTGTGTGTTTGTAGTGCCTTTGAAATGATGCTTTCTGTCATACAAATATATATTATCTGCACCTACTAACTACTCCTACGATAATTTAATTTTTTTTTATCATATTTGTATTTTATTTGTGTGAGGGTGATGTGTCCCATAAAATGAGAGTGAAAAGAGCCGAATGTCTATCAAGATGAAGCGTCATGAACATTCAGTAGGTAGCTCAGGTATCTGCACAATGATATATATATTTACTGGCTAATTTTCATGTCACATTGTATAGGCACTGAAACACTATATTGTGTGTAAAGCACAATTTCAATAATAAGAGTGGCACAGCATATATTAAAATGTATAATTTCAGAAGGGAATAAATACTTCAATGTGACTTGAGAGCATATGTTTTTTATTATAAGGGAACACCATAAACACAATTTTATAATCCAGACTAAAAGTTCAATTGAATGGCGTCTCTACTACCCAGTAAAAATATTACTATATCAGTTAGATATCTATACATAATGGCTTGATACCATTATGACCGCATAAGGGCATCATATACCAGGCCAATACCAGCTGATTTAAGTCAACTGTTATGCTCATCACATTGGTTTATCCTACTTGGCAATATACCAGCTTAGAACTTCATGTACCAGGCATGTACTAGGCAAGTACTACCAACCCTGCATGTCTTTAATGGAAATAATTCAAAAGACCAGTTCAGAATAGATAATTGCAATGTTTCTTAATTTAATAACAAAAACACATTTATTAGTAGGAAGTCATAATTCACCCGGCTGCTGGTCCCCAGTGAAGATCTTGTCTCGTGCCCACCTGACCAAGATCACTGGCATTCCCTGTTTTACTAGCAACTGGTGGGAGATGGAAAAGGACAGCCAGGAGCGCTGAGGAGCTGTCAGTCAGCCAGAAATATACTAAATACCTCGATTTTGAGGCCTATCTTGGCAGTGGGGTACACCGGCGTGGGAATCAAAAGCTGCAGTGAGATACACCATGGAAGTGTGGTAATCAAAGGTTGCAGTCCCTGGTGATCAATATCAACGCAATAATTAAACAAAAAGTCCATGAGCAAAACAAGTAATAAAAGCATGCTAAAAACTGAAATTACGGGTTCCCTGAATGAGTACAAATCAGTGAAGTTTTGTGCGGTAATCAAAAGCTGCAGTGGGATACTGCAGCATCAGGTTCGTTGAGAATGATTACCATTATGCAGCTCTTTCTGTAAAATACTGAGCACTTCCGAAAACGAGTCCAATGCCTCTAGCACATGTGAATGCATCCTCATTTTGCAATGACCCAGCTGGGCTTGCCGGCCACCGAGTGAAGATTTATGTTGTTGTGCACCCGGCAAAACAAGCACAAAAATTAGCATTGTATACACGGCTGGAGTGAGAGCCATGGTAACTTTTTGAGGCGACTTCAAACAGCTAGTATATTTGCAATGAATGTCAATATGACAAATAGTCTGCCTATAATTACCAATACTTCCAAATATGAAAAATTGATTTTTAAAACAGACAAATCAGTTATTTATACACTTCACTAGTCCTCTATCTTTCTACAGAATATGTCTATCACTCTATCACTATCAGTATATGTGACATGTTAACCCTTTCTTTTGTAACTGATATAACTTTATCTAGAACAATAATATAATGTGACATTTATATAGCTTTCTATTCAGCTAGATAGCTGCTCTAAAGTGCTTTACAATATTATTATCCCCGACTCGGACCTGTTTGCAAAGCGTTACTCAAACACATAGCCATCGTGTCCTGTCAGGTTGTCATTTTTTTATGGATGAGTGAAGTATTGTTTAGATATTATTTTGTTATGGTAATGTGGTTGTTTTTATATGTGCTTAGGTATATCTGGAGAACCCTACAGTAATTTTGGACCAGTAGCTCCAATATATTTTTATTTGGACTGTGTTCTATTACTGGTAACCATAGTTAATTAAAACACCAATTTTTTTTATTTATTGGCAACATTAACAATGCAGTTCATATATATTGTAAATACTGGTACTACAATATACACTACAATTGTATATTATTATTGCACAAGTCCATATAGTCGGGAATTTTTTTTTGATTAGCTCATCAGATGTACCAGCCTTGCCTCGTCTTGGAGCAGTGTGAAGCCCACGCTTGTTTAGTTTGTTATGCCAATAGAAGACCATGGCGTAGTGAAGGGCTGGCTGTGGGGTAGTGGTAGACATACTAACACAGGAGTGACCCGTCTCCATTGGAAGGGGGGGGGGGGGTTTAGTGGCTCTTCCCTGAAAAAGTTGGGATAAATGGAGTATTTAGTGCATTCTAGGCCACTTTTTCGCAAAAACCAATGTAGCCGACTGATTTTCTGTCTATGAAATAGGCAATGAGTGACTGTACAATAGACGACATATAGCGTCGGACATCGGTTGCTATTGAAAAAGCTCTATACTGCATTTTAGCTTTAGCCAAGGCAATTGTTTGTTGCTGGCAAATATGATGTGTCATGCATTGTTTCCAGTGATATTCTAGGGAACAATTTAGGGTTGAAAAAGACATATGGATGCACATGAAATCTAGTGTTAGTCCTGAAGTGAAGTAGTATTGTGCATATGCAGTGGTCTGAGGAATTTTTTTAATGTATCTGCTGGCCTTACAGATACTGTTCAGCAGCTTTTATTGAGCAATGATTCTTACAATGACCATATCCTTAATTTGTTACTCACACCGTTTTAATATTGGTTGTATATTGTTATGTATTACTGAATTATTGAATGATACACTGTGATTACCAATATTATTCTTATATGATGTATTATTGGTTTGTTTTACTGTTGCATATGTCTTTCTGTGAATATTACCATGTCATAATTAAAAAAATTATAGTGCTATGTATAAAAGACATATGTTTAGTTTCAAGTGTATATTTTGTATATATTAGAAAACAGCATTTAAGGAATGATATGACTATCAAAATCATGTTATGATATATATATATATATATATATATATATATATATATATTATATATTTCTAAAGGCATGTCTGTACATATGGATGTTATTGGATATATATTTATATATTGGAAGCAGTCTATGGATAAAAATATGTTATGACTCCACTCTCAAAATCATGTATACATGATACATAAATCAGACGCCAGGTAATGAAACATATTTAATATAATAGTGTATATCGTCATCAGTCATCACTATCCATATATGCCTAGTATATACCAACATACTAAGCAAGCTACTAGTCTAAGATAACTATATTATGTCTATAGGTCGAGGTTATCAGTTCAAATTTATGGAACAAGATCATTATAATTCTAGGCCTAGGCAGATCTGCCTTAAACCCCACGGGAATGCACAGGACTGAAAAAATTATTTTAACACGTATCTGACAGTTATATACATAAGATTGGAATGATAGAATATGAAACTTAAGATGCACTAATACTTGCAATATTTAGTAATTAAACAGTTTCTGCTGTCAAGCACACAGAATGTGGTATTATTCTATTTATATTCCATAGGTGGCAGCACTCATAAACAATACACACTAAAGCATAAAAATATTTTCCTGTACAGTACTATAAAATCCTGTTACCTGATGACTATATCATCGTGAGCTCCGGTGGCCTAGCGGTTAAGCACCCGGCACCAACGGTCACAGGTTTGAACCCTGTAAGAGGTCGAAACTGTTCCAGGGATTAATTTCTCGGCTCACTACATCGTGGGTGGATGACCATGTTAAATGGCGCTGCCGTCTCCACTGAATTATTTAAAATAAAGGGAGGACGTAAAACACTCTGGCAGTGACCACCCTCAGGGTATTTCGGCTCCATCTTTACGTATTGCTCCCCTGTGAGTGGTGGGGGAGGAGGTTTCTCAACCACTCCAAGATAGAGGCTGTGCTGATTAAGTGACAGCCTGGGGATTCTCCCCGAACAACAAAACCATTAAAACCAACCACTATATCATCAGATTTAGTTATCATTTAATAATTGAAATAATATAAACACCTATTTGCATTGTGTATAATTATTGTATTTTGGCACGTGTATTTCTGTATTATATTTTTATGCATATATACAGTGTGCAACATTAACGCTCGACCCTTCGACTGGGACCAGTGTTTCAAGGCCTGGTCTAGTATCAGTGCTATAATACTTGACTGGCTTGTCTAGTGTCGCTTTTAATGGAAAAACAATAAAAATGAGTACAGAGCTACAGGATACTAATAGCTACCCATCAAATAACCAAGCTCAAGATTTGTTTATTAATTTGTGACATATCAAACAACAAACACACAAATAACTTCACTTGCTATATCCCGTAAAATCTTGGACACATGCCTTCAGGCTATCAATCAAATTGGCGTAACCTGTCAACATCACAATCATCACTCGCAGCTTCCCAACTGACCAGTGCAAGATTTTGTGTGCAAGATTTGTTATAATTTATATTCATTTGCTGAGAATAGAAAAACAATATGAAAACATTATATTTTACACCTCCTTACATACAGTTTGATAAAACCTTCTCATCATGTTAATTGCAATTTGTCTTTAGCTTGCATACCAGTTACCTTTGTTGTCATTCAATAATGGCAATGGTTTGTCAATTACTAGTTCAGATCTGCTTAGAATGGAATTACTCATTACATAAAGGCCAATGATCTAGTCTGCTTCAGATTTGGTTATGGTTGGTGAATAACAGTGTGCTTTGAAACATGGTTTTCCCCGAATGGCCTAGAAAAGAAAGCAAAAATCAACTTTCCGCCATTTTTTTGCTGTCACCAATATGTTCAAAATGACGAAATCGCCAAATGTCGCTGTCGCCAAATTAAGCTGATCTACAGTATGCAGATTAGCCTTTAAAAGGAAGACAAATGTGTTATGCCTACACAATAGATGTCTGAAATCCTTCACCTGGAATTTTAGCCCTTTTTTCTATTCTGTCGTGTTTTCCGAGTATATGTCTTTTAAAATGTTGAAATTTGTAAAGGAGTGAAGGAGCCAACTGTACAGAAATTTTAATAATACATAAATTGGTTGTCTGGGTAGAAATGTAGCAATAAGTTTTGTATTTCATGGATCAGTTTGAATTGGCAGCCACCTGGATAAATAATTTAGGCGATAGTATATACATGCATGCTCAGTGAATGCAAACAGAGAGTGATGACGTCACAAACAACTTATGAATGACAGTATTTCACTGGACAAAGGTACGTCGGAGTTTACTAAGAGATAAAAAATCATAAAACGAAACAAATAAAAAAAACGACCAGTCAAAGAGACTACTTCCATTATCGCTCACTTTAACCTGTTGTCACGGCAAACAAAATAATTAAGAAAACCAGTACATCTGGGATATTTACTAAAAATTGACAGGTATTTACCAAATACTATGTTTCATGATGGTCACGTAACAAGGTTAAAACTGAAAACGATGGCCATATTACATATATACACTATGCCACGTCATTTTACATAGTACCAACGCATAGAATGTTCATCTCCAAGCAGAGTTACCGCCTCAAGCTTTAAGGTAGCACATTAATACATATACAATTCTGCAGAATACTACACAGGCCTATTTGTGTATTTATTTGTTTCATTTCATTTAATGCTTTACTTGATTGCCATCGACGTTTTATAACTTATTTATGAGCTGTTCTGTTTATCTGGCATTTATATATTCGGCTTCCACCGTTACAAGTTAGTACTGGATCAGCAATGTATGAATGTTGTTTAACGACACATCAGCACAATTTAGCCCATTCAGTGTCCTTTGATCAGCAATGTAGCCTAAAGGTGGCAATTTTTTCTTCTCAAGTACATTGTGAATACCCTTTAACCACGTTCATTTCATTTAATGCTTTACTTGATTGCTTTCGACACTTTATAACTTATTTTTTATTTATGAGCTGTTCTGATTATATCTGGCATTTTCATATTCGGCTTCCACCTTTACAAGTTAGCACTGGATCAGCAATGTAAAGTCTAAAGGTGATAATTTTTTCTTCTTAAGTACATTTTGAATACACTTTAATCCCCCCCCCCTACACACACACACACACACACAAGACACAAATCACTCCATTGAACTTTATTATCATGAAATAACAACACAAAGATAAAACATCGTACAATGTAAAAGTCTGGACGGACCAGTTGACTGAATTCCACTTGAAAAACAGGACAAATCTATTGGTATCGATCTGCCTGTAGTTGGACAGGTCAGTTTCGGATCATCAACTCCGTGATTAGATACAATAAACAGCATATAAATTAAAATGATATAATGGTTATTAAACAAACCAGAATACCATAACAATATATATTTTATTCAATGAACTCGCGTTATTATTGGAAATGTTTGGCTATAGTCTCTCAACAATAATATATCTATTCAAATATAATAAGATGGTGATTCCATATATAATTAAGTGTTGTTGTAAAAAATGCTAGACTGATATAAATGACTTTAGTCAAAAATATCTGCAGAAGTTAACACATACATCAGGTTTATATGTCACTAACTTATTGCTAGTTTCATTACAATATGACTTCCTGGTTTCTACCAAAAAATAAGAACTGACAATGTTATGAAGAACTTCATACATATAATAAATACAGAAAACAAGCAACAAAACACAAATAGAACACTGCAGTATTCACAACTCATTGAATTGCTAAATCAGAAACCATTATGATAACAAAAAACCTTAAAGAATGCTAAAATGACGTTGGTGAATAATCGTATCCATCTAGAAAACAATAATGCTTAAATACTCAAATCAAAATGAATGCAAACTAATGATAGACTAATTTCAATTGCTCAGTTTACAGAACACATGGCCGAAGTGCCTAATAAGCAGGCAAGTGATAAATTGGTTGATTTCTCTAATTAATCAGGTCATTTATGTAGCCAATCCTGTCAATTAGTCTTCAACACTATGGCGGCAATAGGGACAACAACCCTTCTGTAGGACTAACACCTCATAGTCATCGGTATGGAACAACTGTAAATATTAAAAAAGACAATTATGAGACAATAATTTGTATGAAATTTCTACACATGGTTTTGTTATCATTATCTCATTTATTTGGATAATCCTGTCTATTATTAATATTATTATTACATTATTAACTGTATACAGTTAATTTGCCAGTGTAGCAGTTGCTCTAATATAAATAAGACCTACACATATTTATCACATTAAACAAGCATCCTTGCCATGTGCATGCCAACTTCTAATTATTCTGTTTTTTAAAGTTAAATGACCATTTAAAATTAGAGGCATTGGTTATTTTATTTATGAAATAAATCTAATCACATTTCTGGTCCAGCTGTATTTATAGTGTAACACATTCAAACAATCATTTTCTTGATTTCACATAATTAAAGAAGTAAATAGTTATTGAAGATCAAATGAAATAGTGGCACAACTACCATGTTACAATGAATATTCAACTAATATTTTATTATTTAAGTATATATCCTAAAAATTATAAGCCATATAAAGGAATTAATTAATGAGGTGAGCATACCTGGAAATGCTATATTTAATGTCACACAAGATCATAAGATGTCCTCCAAATGTTTTACTTATATTTGATGTTAGTGTAGTTATTTCATTACTTAAATATTCATGTACCTTAGAGATCTGAAGTCAGTCTGTCTAGTGAAGCTGGTTTTATATATTAAGCTAATACTGAATACTGCACAATAGTGATCCAACAGTGTTCAATTAGATTTTGTTTTTTGTGTAAAATATTTGTGAAATATGCACAACCTTGTTGAAAAACCTCTTTGTAACCTGAAGATAGCATTCTCAATATATTTAGCACTTATTTGTACATACTATACTGATATAAATGTCTTTATATTAATAATAAGTTTTTAATATTAATAATTAAAAAACAAAATACTAATTGCCGAAGCAAGTACCTGTTGATAAACAAAATTATTTTTTATGAAGTTTAAAAAATATTATTTTCCAGTCTGTTTTTATTTAATCAGGCAGAATTTGACCCAATTCATAGTGCTACTCCACAACATAATAAATAGCTAGTAGGCTAGGAGGTTATGTATAGTTATAATTTTGAAGCAGGAAAAACATGTATTATTGTGAAAAATGAATGTCAAAACATCACAGTAAATCATATCATTTTAGTGTCATGACTTACCATATTACAAGAAGGACACTTGGTGATTATGACATCTGGCATGAGATTCTTATAATAACGATTCCGTAGTGGCTTTGGCCACTTACAAATAATCACTTCGGTCCGAGAGAGTGACCTCAACACGTGACGACTGACAATTACAGCCTGGAAGTCCTCTCCACCTTGCTGTAAATAGATAACAATCACAGTAACCATGGTATATATATATATATATATATATAATGGTAATTGTAATTAGTACAACATGACATAAATTATTTAACTAAAGAGTTAGTATTCCGAGTCTGAGAAAGAAATCAATGGATGAGAAAGATAATGGAATTCTAATTATGGCTATTTTTAATGGATCAAATACAATCTGATAATCTGATCTGTATGTGTCTGAAATTCGGAGGATTACAGGTATACTGTATGATTCGAGTTATTATTATTAATTGTTAGCATAGATAAAATGTTAAGCTAACAATATGATGAAGTCATCAAATTATTTGGTTGTCAAAAAATAACAAACAAAACTATTAACTCTTATACATAAAACTGTTATGAATATTTGTTTCATACTAACATCAAAACTGAGACAAGCTGTGAAGGGATCTCCTACTTCTTCTTCTTGGTCCATCGACATATAATCATTGTCCATACGCAATGATTGCATATCTGAATGGCTAAGTTAAGTAATGGCAGAATTGTTAAATTTTTAAAACTCCATACAGGATTAGTTTTATGTTATAAATATTACAATATTTTATAACTGGCCCTCACCTTTTCTGAGGTGGCAACTTTCCTCGCTGATTTAAAACTAAATTTCATTACTGCAGAAAACCAGCTGTTTTTGTTGTTTACTCACTAATTGATTCAGCCAGCCAGCCATAAAAGACAACACAACCATAAATAGTACTGCTCCCATGAAAGTGACAATAGTAACTAAGTATACAGATCCATACTAGGGTTGGAGGAAAAATGGGGTGAAAAGGCAGCCCATGATTAGGCTTTGTAGAAAAATATTGGACAACTGAACAATACCCTGTTCTTCTCAATATAGTAGAAGATTCTACAGTAGCATCTGATGTACTAAGGTTCTTTTCAGTTAATTAAATTTAAAGAGATGACAGCACCACTTAATATGGTCCATGGTGTAATGAGTCAATAAATTAATTTAAGGATTGGTTTGGATAGTCAGAAAAGTCTACTTGTATAGTATTTCCGAATTCCCAACCCAGTCACAGATTCTCTATGCTTTACTTAAAAAGCCATCGATGTTCCCAAATTAGACATTACAAATATTGTGATAGGCTTTCCATATCAATACATGTCTAATGCGCTACTGTTTTGAATAAAGCTGATGGAGTAAAACGTAAACACTCTATCATCATTTGACATAAATACAGAGTAGAGTAATAATAGGTGTGAAACTGGTTAGTGCCAAAAATGGATAAACATTAGAAGGTAAAACATAACCAGTATTATAACTACAATGGAATGGTTTTAGATTATACGCATTTATTTTCAGCCAAGTTGCCAGGAACATTTTATATCAACACAAGGATACTGCCTTTATTCATCTCTCTCCAGTTGCCTTTGTCCTTGTCCTTATGCTGAGGCTCCAGGTCGAGCAGGCTGACAGCTTCATCATCAGTGATGTCGTCTTCGAGGAAGAACTCAACCAAAGGCAGCACTTCTGTTAGTTAACAGACCAGCAGCAGTTTAATACATAGAGAACATTAGATGTCATGACAGAAATTGGATGAAGAATTTACCATTATTTAGCTTCGGTGATGTGTTACTCACCGAATGATACAAAGGAATGAATGAATGGCTGTCTGCAGTTGATACAGAAGTTACCCTGATTGTTAAGCAGTGGATTTGTGGTTGAACACCGATAGCACATTGGCAATAACTCCTATAATAGACAAGGTAATGGGCCGATAATGATCTGAATAATGATGACGTACAGGCAAGAAAGCGTATTAAACAGAACAATCTGAATTAAACAAAAAAAACTTCAGATTAAATAAATCATACAAATATCACCCCTAAATTAATCCAATGTTGAGTGTGTGTGTGTGTGTGTGTCTGTGTGTGAGAGGGTGGGGGTGATGCAGATGCAGATGATACATAAAGAGATAAGAAGGCAGCTGAGCCAATTTACACATACCTCACTATCTTGGAATGGCTTAGATCTAATTGTAACAGAACCAAGGTCAACAGCCTCCTGAAACTTTGTTGGTATCCTCAATGCCTGAAGCTTCTCATAAGAATAGCGAGCGAGCTTATAGCCTCCAAGATTCTTGCTCTGTTTAGCTAATGCATATAAACTAGCACTGGAACAATGTCAAGGATAAGTGCAGCATTGTTATGAGACACGAAGATGAGCCATTACGCACTTGATGAATACACAATTTGAGATTATCTGTGCCAATGCCTTATTCCACACACACACACACAGAGAAAGAGAGGGGGGGGGGGGAAGACAGGAACAGGCATACTATTGTCATATTAATCAAAGCATTTTATCAAGCTAATTATTAATATAAATTAATATAAATGATGCAGTTCTCAGTAAGATGAAGGATACACTTTTGAGATACCAGCTGGTATTTCTCCAGCCATTGAATGAAGCAGGAACCTGGCCATGTTAAACAGGGCCTCGGGAAGATGAGAGGTAAATGGTTCATCCTGAAAATAAATATTATTGAATAATATTATGGTATTTATATTTATTCACTGAAAGAAACAACTGAAATTCCAACATTAAAAATCCCACTTTCCTTCGGTATGCAATAAGCATGTAATAATAGTCAGTGTTTTTAAAATGAATTAAATTTATGAACTTCTTCCCACAAAGTCATCTTCTCTGAAATGTCGGATTGCGAAACAATTTGTGGTAAAACTGAGATTCCATATATGCAATATGCGTAATGCAGCATGCAAATCTGAAAGTGTATGTGACATTGTGCTAGCATATGTGAGACATTGTTGTATCCATCATTCATGTGTTTCGGACACCTCTCACCTTCTGACTTATTTTTGTTGGGAAAGTCTGCCTGGACACTGAATCAGATGGTTGAATCTGGAATTTTATGACCAGAGCCATAACAATTCAGGATTCTTGGCTACATAGAAAGCTGGAAGACTGTGGTTATCATATAATGACCTTGGTTTGAAGTTGAATGTTGACTTGGATTTGAAGGAGGAATTAGCTGATAGACATTTGAAACTTTATATGTAATCTGTATTATTATTGTTCCTTTTTAATCTGACAGGCATGTATATTTTCTTTATTTGAGCTAAATCAAGTTTTGTTCCTGTTGGGGTGTAGACTGTGTTATTTTGCCATCAGTCAGTATGATGGTTGGTTCACAAAGCCCTCCTGAAAAGACCTTATATTACTTGAAATATACCTGAGAAGCACTCCCGAAAGGTCCAATCCAAGATTGCAGCATTTGGCTCACTGGCCGCACCACTCCCCTTTCAGGGCCACTAACTTTTGAAAGTTAGTGACTCTGTGGGCCATTAACTTATTTGTTCCAATCTGTGCCCCTGATATAGGAGTTATTTTTTTATATAATTTCCTTGATATTTTGAAAGAGAAAATATTTCAAGACCGTTTCATGACAGTTTTATTTTCTATGCTTTCCTATGATTATATAAACCAGGAACATTTTGCTTTAAAGTGCATACAACATCTTATGTTTGCTGATGATTAAGAGTTATAACATATTTTACAATACTAATATTAATACACATGTAAATATTGAAATGAAACACACACACACACACACACACACACACACACAATCTACATCTGGAACATAGTACTGTCTAAGAACTTACTGTATATCTTTGTATTGAATGATAAACATAATACATTTCTGCCCTTTTCTGGAAATCTTTAAACTTTCTAAGCATCTCGGCCTTCTTCTCGGCATCTTCTGTAAAGAGTAACACCAGTAATGCCATAAGCACATATATAGACACATAATCTATAATGATCCCAGCAGAAATGTGTTTTAAGCAGATCTTGTGCTATTACCGAAGTAAGTGTATCTCTCATAAAATTATGTAAATAATTTCTATTTAAATAAAAAGTAAACACCACAAAATTAAGTACAATACCTACAAGCAAGCATGCATGCATGCACAAATACACTCACTCACTCGCTCCCTCTCTCACTCATTCACTCTCACTCACTCACTGACAATAATTATCATTACTACATCTTTTACATAGACCACATCTCTTTTTTTGGAGGGGGGGGTGTGAGCACTGAATGACAACAGAAATTACATAAGACTTACTTGAGCCAGTGTCTGTCAGTGAGATATTAACAAATATTTATATTACCATCAATAACCAGTTATACATACAACAAAATCTCTTGTTTTAGACAAGTGTATTTCAAAGTTATAATTACTGAAATGTACAAACTATTGTCTTCCTGATCCTTCCCAACAAGTTCTTACCTGCGGCTATATCCAAACACTGCATGGATAATTTCCAGAAGTAATAGCCTGCATCATTGAACCTGCTTTCAACAACAGCATTATGGGTAAGCTGTTCTAAAACCCGTACTGCCTCCTCTTGCAGACCAGCCTTATGAAATGCTATTAGTTGAATTTAAAAATGTGAATTAGAAATAAAGAATAGCTTCTGAGTTCTGTAAATATGTATTAAAAAATAAAAGCAACAAATTCTTTATTTAGGTTTAGTTGGTGTGAGTCCAGGAGATTATCTAATAAGTTTTATTATGATTTTAAGAGTAGAATCATTCAAACCTGAAGTAATAGTAATTGGATTTTAGAAATATGGGAATCTAAATTTAATTACATCAACTAATACAAAGAAGATGAAACAAGCAAACAGATACCTGCTTGTGCATCCTCAAAGCGGTCATTCTCAGCTAGCCACTGGGCATAAGGGACATAGACATCATTCTTAAATTCTGAATGTTTTTCCGCCAGTACGAAGGCCTGCAATTTAGAAAGTAATTTACTGCTAAATGAGATTTGACTAAAACTGTTATCATATGAAATAAATAAAAACCCACATACGGAGCTAACTGAGTAATCAGGATATTTTCAATCAACAGTTCATGTACATGTAAACAAATTAATGTTATTACCTGGTAACGCTGTTATCTGTAGATAGTTAAATGTATGCAAGATTGCAGTCACATATTTTCTACAATTCTTTACTTCTATTATAAACAAAAAAATGCTTTGCGAACCAGGTGATTTCACTTTAAAAAAATATACTTACGTCATCCCAATGTCGTGCCTCAACATGCAGTTGTACCAGAGACTTGGTGTCTCCCAGTTTGTTGTAGATTTCAGCAGCATAAGCATACTGCTCCATTTTCTTCAGGTACATAGCACATTTCAGTAATGCCTCCCTATCTGCTTTGTCCAACTTACGTGCCACGTCGATCATCCTAAATCACAAAATGATTAATTAGACAAAGTATTATATGCCAATAGAGAAGGGCACAGCTTATAAATAGCACTCTAGTGTGGACTGACCTAACTAGGACAAAATAATTCACGCATCCAAAAGGAACAATTTAATCTGAATGGGTGGTATATAATAAATAAAGAAATTAGCTTGCTCTGCCATGTTATTACCTAAATAAAAAAAATCAATATCTTCTTTTAAACGGATAAATTATTACAATTCTTAATATTTATATCCAGATGATTCCATACTTTTACACCACAAGAAAACAGCCAGTAACATAAAAACAAAAGACACAAGAAATAAACATGGTCTAAATATCAAAATACAGAAATTGGCGAACTTACATATCAGCCCAGCCATGGTCACCAATGATTTCAATAGCTTTCACATATTCACCAGCTGATATATACATCTCTGCAGCTGCCTTTGGCTCATTGATGTTGCGAGCCCAGTCAGCTTGTTTGCTTATCAGGACTTTCTTGTCACTTGGATCACCTGATCCAACAAATTCCTGTCAACAATACAACACAGCTATTAACCCATCAGAATGAAGCAAGGAGATAAGAGATGATGTCATCTGTAGGATAGATACTATGAATGAAACAAGTTACGGTTCAGGCTTCTGAATTTTATTTGTTTTTATATCTAATAGCAACAAACCTTTGCTTGTTCAAACATTCGCAGATCTGTATACATGTTCATGGCCTTGTGCTCAACACCACATTTCTTGTACAACCTGGCAGCCTCAGCAAATTTACCATGATAAGCATAGACATCACCAAGGAACACCTGTTGGTCAGCTTCACCACGCCGAGAACGTTCCTGTTTTAACAAAGAGAAATATCACACTCATCATTTGAATTAAATGCTATTATCATGGCAGGTTATTAGAAATCTTATACAATGCTTACTCTAACAATGATAACAGTAATTTGAATTCACACCTCAATATTATGAAGCAACTCAAGGAATCGTAGATCTTTTATCCGGATCAAAGCTTTTTTGGCTGTATTGAAGTCCAGACCTTCCATAGCTTCATTTGCTAAAGCTTTCCAGTCACCATCTGTCACACCAAGACAGGCGACTTTATAGGCATCACTGAAACAGATCAATAAATGTACAGCATGTTTGTGTGTATATGTATGTATACAAGTGTGTGCTAATCACATGCATACATGCACACTCATTTTATCTGAACCAGTTAAATATTAACTTTTTCATTATTCTGTAAGTGCCTCAGTTTCGAAACATCTAACAATATATTGACATAACAGCAGACTAATTATTTATTGACCAGTTACTACATGATACTGCTGGCGTAATATGAGCTGCAATAACTGATACTGAAATAAACTGTACAAATCTGGCATACACAAATTCTTTTTTCTCAAGATATTGGTACATAGGAGCTGACTGTGGCACCTCTACTGTTGACATGGCATAGACATGGAGGCAGAAGATCTTTGATCCAGTAAAGCCTACAACAAAACCCTGAAAAAGAATGCTTATATAATATATAAAGATGGCCAGATTTAATCCCATCGGCATTATGACATGGACACACACATGACTAATACAGTGTAACTGATGTTGACACAGAACAATGAATGCACTACATTTTTCTTTACTATTGACTGATAATTTATTATTTATAATATAATAATACAAAATTTTATATAGCGCTCTCTATAGTTGGATTAAAATTACCCTAAAGCGCTTATTTACCCATTATTCTAGATCTGTTTGTATGGATATATTCAGAAAATGTTACGAAAACCAAATATTGGTAGGCAGAGCCACAAATTAATTTACCTGTAACTTCTGCTGATGAATTGGGAATGAGCTTGCTTTTATATTAAGCAGGCCACCCCCACTGAAACAGAGCATATCTTCATAATGCGCATTCCAGGCCACACTGTTAGCATTTGGCTCCTTTAGAGAAATCAATATGAAAAATCATTAAACATATTTAAAAACAAATAAATTAACCAATATCAGTCCATGTTTCATATTTATTTGTAATATTTAATACTCTATACCTGGAAGAGAAGATCTTTAGTGTTAACATCATATACTAGACATGTATTGTGTTCATCCACAACAGCTATCTTCTGTCTCATTGCACTAATATCGAGACACCTCACTGATGTATTCTGCTTCAGGATAGCAATTGGGAAAGGATTGTCAACGAAGATCTTTAAGATCTGAAATGAAGTGAGAAAACCATAAATAACAAAATAACAAATGCCATTTAACCTGTTTAGGTATACATCTTCAACAGCAGATATTGATACTTGCATTTTAAATAAACTCTTACATCATATATCCCAAAACTTTATTAAGTAAGCAGTATTGTTATAACAGATAAACATCTGACCTGCCCACTTTTCAGACCTAGAAGTAGGCCTTCTCTACCTGGTGGGCCTCCAATTACTTTAATGTATCGAATCAATGATTCCATCATCCATTCTCTCTCTTTCATTCCCTGGAAGGACAAACACTGAAGCTTCTTGTCCTGGGGGGAAAAACAGATGATTAAATGTAAACAGTCGAAAAGGAAGATATATTATAATTATTATTATAAAAATAAGAATATGATGATGAAAAGAAAGCTGATGAAGTGGATACATAGCTGTTTCTGGTTCAGAATCTTTCATGTTTAATAGATAATATGTCTTACCTGGCAGAGAATGATGTGATGAGCACACACAACCAAAAGATTACAGTCAAACTTCCGGTTTATCTTCTCCTTTACTCTATAATGCATGTCTGTTGGCTCATCCGAGTACAACTCATACACAGTAATCTTGTCTGGTAACTGCATCTATAATTAAACATATAAAATAAAACCACATCAAATTTACTTTTACAAGAATTCATTAACCTAAGATTATATATATATATATATATATATATACAGGTATATAGTAAAGTACATATCTTATACTATTAAAATTTATAATACAATTACTGACACAAACTAAAACATGATATGTAAGTCCAGTACTCAGAAACACTTACTGCTAATCTATTTTTGTAGATGGCAATCTTCTTCACCAATTCTCTGCATTTTATTCTTACTGAAACAAAAAACAACAACAATGTATCATTTTTAAAACACACTCCATTTTGAACAAGCTGGATTGCAAAAATTGCCTTTATTCTGTTAATTTTTAAAACACACACACACACACACACACACATATATATATATCTATATATATATATATATACACACACACACAGACACATTACATACACACTTATATACATACAAACTAGCCTTATTAAAATTATACCTATACTTACCTACTCTAGCTTTTAAGTACTAATAATGCTTCTTCATTCATGAAATAACCTCATCTCATTGTAATATATTTATTTTAAAAAAAAGATGATTTGTTTTGGTTATCAACAGATACCTTTTTGTTCGGTGATAAGATGCTGAATGATGACATCTGTCATATTGTCTCTGTAAGCGTACCTATCCTTATACAGGCCATGTACGGTACTGAACACAAGCTGATAGTACGCTATAGAGCCATCCTGGCAGCCAACAGCCTGTGTGTAAAAAACATATGATTGTAAATAGTCTGTCTTTATGTGGAATATTGTTGTTTATCATGATGCTAGTTTTATTTTAGGTTATATTTAAAGAGAGAATGAAGCAGTATGATTAATGTAACACTGATTGTTAGATCTTTACTATTTCTCTCATATAGACATTTCTTGATTAATGAGATGGCAAAGGGATGAAGTCATGAGATGATTAATTGAGAAACTACATAAATGCTGAGGTGGCACAGCTAGTTAGAGCATAGGACTTGTAGCCCTAAGGGTTGTGGGTTCGAGGCTCCGGGATCTACAATGCTATCGTTTGGCGACTGGTTTTTTCATCCATAATAATGAGAACCTGACAGGACGTGATGGCTATGTGTTTGAGTAATGCATAGGCAATGTATTAATTTTATCTTTAATGTGTTTTTTTTACACGAATATCTTAACTACTAACTATCAAACAGGACATTTTCTTTTGTTACCATTTATATCACGCATATTTAATGACTGCATTTATAGAATGCTGTAGACATACCACATAATTGCTGTCTGGTTTCACTTTGGCACACCATACCCATGATGACTGCTCACTGATAACGGCCAACTTCACACCTTCCTTGGTGTGAAGTGTACACTGTTTGTCTGAGCCTCCTATCACAACATACTCTCCCTTGCTAAACCAGCTCACTGTACATGGATCATAATTCAAGTTACGGTCCTTACCTATCTATAAATAACAAATAAATTATAGGAGGAAGAAAATTAAACAAAAGACACATACAAAGTTTTATTATTTAACAAATGTTGTTTACTTTCAAAGGCCTGCCTACACAAAAATAGGTCACCATGCCTGATTAAAATAATTTAAAAACCCAAACAAAAAAACAGAGGACCAATTATGTTTCTGCGGTTATTGAGATTTTTGCCTTTTGTACTAAGTTTGTAAAGAGAGCACCAAAATCAGCACATTTCCCCACCTTTGTGAACATTATTACAGATCTGCAAAAGTTTTGAATCTGGTCAATTTCATAAAAACCTTTTTTTGCTGTCCTGAGAAAATACTGTATACTAAATAGGGGTTGTTTATTTTAATAAATAAGACAAAAAGAACCTTTATTACTTTTTCAAAACAGGATATTCAACTACATGGGATTCAAAAGACAGATAAAAATATTTATGAAAATGAGAACTGTTTAAACTAAAGAAGTGGATACACGCTGTATTAATCTAGGTACTGTGACACATAATTGGGTAAAAATACAACCAAAAACATATCTATCTCTTTACACAATTATTATTTATATTTTCTTTGAAATTGATTGTACTATGCCCAATAATATTAAAGTAGCACTTAGAACTTTATTAGAATGTGCTAAACATTTTAATAAGTTTAATTAAAATTGGATGATCAAATAATAATGGAGATTACAGACTGTCTCATTAATGCCAAAGACTTGGCTTACCTGTTTACCCGAGAGCTGATAGAATGCTAACTTCTGACCCCAATCAACAACGGCAAGTACATCATAGGTTTCATCTCTGTAATTACAATTAAATAAAAAAAATATTAGCACAGACATACGCAGTATATGATGCATTAACAAGCGCCTCATTTGTTTGTAGAAGTTTCTGTGATTCACCTTTTATTTCAGTTGTCTTTACTGATGCTGAAATCTAAATAATAACTTAATATTTTAATAAAATGCTACTCTTGAGTACATGTGTGCTAATTAGCTGATAATCTAAAGACAATGACTTGTCCCTCTAAAGGTAAATCATCATATCATGTATGAATTCATCAACTGTGACAGAATACTGTTGTTATTTATGGTTAAAAATACATAACTGGGTTCAGCCACTTATTTAAGTTGTTATTTATTTCAACTGTGGCCTCTCCAATACATTAGACAATGTTAATTCAATGTGAAGACATTTTAGACATAAAAAACTAGACTCCTATGTGTTTGATGCTGTATAGGAAAATATTTTATCCCCCTATCATTTCAAGGTTTAGTCATTAAAATCTAATCTTAATTTGATGTAATATTTACATTAAAAAGACCAAATTAGAATGCCATCATTAGTATAAATATCACCATAATTAGTTATGTTTAACATCTTTTACTTAATTTTTAAAACATATATTGTGCACAGTTTTGGGTATCTTAGTTCTATGTTTCTAAAAAGGGATAAAAAATAATAGTAACTACTTCCTCATGACCAAAAACCCAAATAACATGGACAATTGGCCATCAAGAGAATGCTTCAATTTTAGCTTTTTGTGGTAGTATTATAGATTTTAATACTTTGTTATGATGTCATTAAGTGTTTTAAAACTGGGTCACTATATATAAAGTTTCAAAACTTGATTCCATTCAAATAATGTGCAGGTTTACCTCGATGGATTCCACTGAAGAGACCACACAGGAGATGAAGCACCACCTGGTCTCTCTATTTTCACCTTTTCTTCACCAGTCTGTACCAGAAATGAATATTAATAGCAAAATATTTAAGTGAAACCTAAACATGTTGAAACAACACCATAAAATAAATGAAGCAATTTAATATTTAATAGTAAAGAATTCTACCCCCCCCCCTCACTATTACATGTTGTCTTATAGAAGTGATCTGCTTTAGTTGAATCCCACATGATGGTGCCATTTTGGGTTGTTACATCACTTTATTCCTATTATAGCAAAATATGACCCACTGAGTGCCATTTGGGTTATTATGAAATCTTTTAATAAATTTTCTAAAGATCCAGCTACGAAGAGAATGTGGGTAAACAATGCGAGAATAAAAGACTTGAACATAAATGCTAACAGCAACGGTTGAATCATTTTGTAAACTAATGCACATGTCAAAACACAGGTTACATGACAATATCCCAAATCTTTAGTGTGGATAAAGCAGGTTAACGTATATTTTAGTTATATGTGTATATGTATATGTGCTGATGCAGTGTTAGTAGAAGCCAAATCATTGCACTACACATCTAATCAAGTTATACCCATACATGATCTTTGACTCGATTCAGTTTTAAGGAATCCTCATTAAACAGTGAAGTAACAGGCCAACCAATCAGGAAGGACATGAACTGAACCCAGTTGAGGAATTCCCAAATCATGTTAGTATTTGTATGTCGTTATTTTTTCTTAAAATTCAGAGTACAAAAGAACAATCTTGCTTATTCGTATCAGCTTAAGGATTGGCATGTTTCATGATTATTAAGTAAGATGGTTTCAAAGGAAAAGGTTAGGATCTGCTTCCTAAATGCTAATAAATCTCAATGACTGTTAGGTGAATACTTATTTAGATTTAAAAGTTGTCTTAAAATTTTAAAAATCAAACATTAGAATTACTGGGAACTAATTATAACAAAAACAAATTAATATATTTAAACCCTCTTATTATTGTTGCTCCTAAGTATTCTAAATGATATCTTTTAGCTACATGAAAACACCCATTTCTCTGCAATAAAGAATTAGTATTCAAACACAGATTTATATGTGTGTGTGCACAAACATATAAAATCTTATCATTATTTAAAGATGCATTGGTACAAAAATATAATTTAAAGCTCATTCTTCCATCATTTTTTTCTCACATTCTGAATCCAAGACAAGAATTGTTTTTAAATTGAAAAATTGGAAAGGACTATATTAATAGTTAATTGTTCGTCAAATTTATACAGGACTTACATCGGAAGGGATGTAACTGAAGAACATGATCCTTACCTTATTTCTAATGCTCACAATTCCATTGAAGAGTCCCAAAGCTAGGTACTGTCCATCATTAGTCCAGCTGCAGGATGTTACCCGAGCAGGTACCTTGTGTTTTGAGACCGACTTCTGTTCAGGTGACCATAAGCCTACAATACATCTACAGTAAATCACCCTGATAATTACAGAGCAGCGTGCCATTAACAGCACACAATCAAAGCCAAGATGAAAATGTTACAGGAAACTGTTATAGAAAAGTTTATATAATTTCACAGCGCATTCTACATCGATTAAGACCAGCATCACATTAATATTTTAGTCATCATCGCATTAATTAAAACATTAAATATTTTGCCTGTTGTTGTTCTAAAACCCAAACGGCATTACAGGGATGTCACAGCTCCAATATGGTGGCTTCCAAGTGGAGGTAATTACCTGGCAAAATTAGTTTTTCTGTGTTTCCCAAATAAATCAATAACAGGTCAATAATGTAAAAAAAACAATCAGCTCATCAGTATACAACACAAATGGTTTTATCATTAATTCTTGTGATAGACAGTGAATGTGCGAGTGGTTTGTTTATACTCGTGTTTGTCACATTTGGGACATGTGGTGAAGGGGCAAATACCATCAGGGAAACGCCCAACAAACATCAGTATAAGTCAGATTTGAAATCATAACCTGGAGGTTTGCAATGCAATACTCAAACCACTGTGCTAATAATAACAATACTATGTGACATTTTAGTGATTTATATAACACCCTATCCAGCTACATAGCTACTCCAAGGTACTTTACAGTATTATTATCCCAGACTCAGACTTGTTCAAAGCCAGCACACATCTCAAGTCCAAAGGAAGCATACAATGCATGTCCTGATCAGTTCCCATTTATGCCTGAGTGAACCAGCCACCACATGACAGTACTGTAGCTCCAGAACCTCAAACCTGCAACACCTCAGTTATGAGTCCTACGCTCAAACTAACTGCGCCATCATGGCTCAGTAACTAAGCTATCAAAACACATGATGGTGAACCGCAAGTGTATGCCTAATATTACAATATGCTAACATAACCATCAATATTTGTTGAATCCCAAACATCACAAGGAATGAGAACAGAGGAGAAAGAAAAAAGACAGGAATATGGAATGAGCAATTTTACAGCCACCTGGAAGCATTCTGACATTATATCTTATTTTTTTTTGGGGGGGGAGAATTTAATAAAAATGGGAAACTGCAGGGAATTCTCAGCCATGATCCTATATGCCGAGTTTCCCCCTCTAGTTTATACTATAAACTGTAATGATAAACTCTCTATGCTTAAAAGGGTTATAATTACCGAAGTCACTACAAGCGCATGATGCCAGCTGATGTGAGACTGGATTGTATACCAAACACTGGATGGCATCATTATGTCTGTGTAAAGAAATGATGACAATAAACAACACAACATGACATTATAAGAACCAATCGATGACACCTCAAACTGTACATCTTATCTAGTTGGCTTCTCACTCACTTAATCATCAGAAAGATAAAAATGAAAATAGTGACAGACAGCTGACATACGTATATTTAAGGATGCCCTCTAGCTTGTTCGTCCAAATTATAACACTCTTGTCGGCGGAACCCGAGGCAAATCTCTTGCCATCCTTGGCATAGTTCACACAGAACACTGTTTCTTTGTGACCTTTCAGCGGCTGTATAAGGTTTCCATCATTTGCATTATACACCAGAACTCTGTTACCACTGGCAACGATTAGCTGCTGTCCATCAGGTGAGAAGCACAGATCCCAAATACTGTAAGAAAAAGATATCATAATTAGAACATGGTGTGTATGTGTGCATCTGATTAGCTTCAGTGCACCTTACATCTTGATGGGTGACTTGCTATGAAGGTATCACACACACATAACGCAACTTGAAGTCTGATCAGGTGGTCTGCCATGCAATGCTCTAAGGATGGTGCTGGATGAGTTCCCTTATCAGAACTTAGTTAAAATGTATACACACAATGGATTAATCAATGTGAGTCTAAGAATTGGGAGAATTCTAGATTTTTCAATCTGATTTGATACTATTCATCTCTGACACAATGCAATTCTAATCTAGAAGACAAGACTGGTCCTTGCCTAAACACAGTTATGCTGTTTGAGGAGTTCCATGCACACATGTAGAAACATTTTTTTTTAAATCCTTTTTATCCTAAATAGTCCTTAATAATTGTGAAACATAGTTTATTATGTTGACATTTTGTCACCTTTTTTTTACATTGTATCAAATGAATATGAAGTTAAAGACAGGAATATTGGTGGTTTTCTAGAAAGTATTTGTACGTCTATTTAGTTTTGTGGATGTGAAATATTCTTCTGATGTCATCTGGCCCAAGACTAAAAGAATTTTTTTATGTTTGTGAAGTGAGTCATAGTCCGCTTTATGCATACTATGGGACCTGCCTACTACAGACTTAATTCCCTATGCCTAGTCACAGGTTCACTGCTATTAAGCAATTACCTGAAATTCAAACTAAAAACAATCTTCTTGGCAAAATGACATAATAATATGAAGAATCATCTATTTAATCAGTCCTCGATCAATTTTTCCTGAATCTGACTTATTGTTTTGCCAGATTTGTTTCGACCATGCGAAGCCTTTCTCGAGAGTACCACCCAATAAAACCATTTCTCTGCTATTTTTAGTATTATCAGTTGACCTGTCAGAATTGGGATTATGATGTGGCCAGTTATCCATGAAAATACACAATTCATCTGCTTAATTCTATTATCTCTGCATCTTTTGTCTAGAACAGATAAAAGAGTGGTATGACAACATTTTCTTGGGATCAGTTATCCTGTGAAACCCAAGAAGGATCTCAATCAGTGAAACGAATGGGCTGCAAATGTCATAGCTTAGTGTAGTGTAATCTGGAGAATATAATGCTAATAGTCGGGTATGTAACAGATCCGGCACATGATGATGATTATGGCAATTGATGTTTTATGGCCACTTTTATGTACATGGTAGGCTAAATGAAGCGAAGTCAAAGATGAAACACCCTTCAGATATGAAAGTGAAACTAAACAGAAGAGTTGTGTTAATCATCCATAAAAGTAGGCCTAGTTTGTTTACATAAACACCAACAGTTATTGGCACATCTGGGCAAGTATACTAAAATGAAAAGAACGCAGCCTCCTATAATAAAATAGTTTATGTTCCTATCGATATAAAGATATCATAAGCCTGAATGCTGACATCACTTCAGCATATCCAGCTGACCTGAAGTCTGTAGAGCCCGTACAAAAGCATGTAAACAGGTGTGAGCAAAGAATTATTCCAGAACTAAACAGCACTATCTTGTTAAAATGATGTCAGTCTAGAGAGCACCCATGCGACGTTAGAGCATTTGAGTTTTCTCCTTCCCGCCTTCGAAATCTGGCTTCCGGTGCAGCCGTAATGGCAGCCCTCCAGTAATTTGGATTATTTCCCTATATCTATGATATCAGGTATATTTCGTGATTATTATTGTGGAATTTATGTTAATGTTCTAATCATTACACATTTAAAAATATTTTTCTCAGGGTGGACTGTCCATTTAATCTTACTACTAATTAAATGTACATATGCTGCATAATATGACATGATTTTAAAGAAAAGTCAAACAAATGTTCCTTTTTTTGCAATGCGATTCTTCAAGATTCCAATCATTATTACAAGTTTAGTGTAACATTAGTAATCTCCTAAAGATACTGGGTCAAAAAATGTTTACTAAACCCATAGTTCTTTAAGAATTCAAATATTGTTCACATGAATGCTCTCTTGTAATTGGACAGAAAACATTTCTTGTGTGCATATGTGTATGCACTTACAACAATAACATTGCAGTTTACATACACTTTAAGAATGGACTAAATATGGAGTTCCTAGTATGGGTAGTTAAGTAGTATCCTGTTTAAGAAAATTTGTTGAAAGTTACAATGGTTAAGATTTGATTTTGTATGGCTTGATTTCTATCATTTGCTTCATTTTACAAAGGAATCCATAAATATGCTTACAATCCCTAGTATTTGCCAAACGTCCCATTCTATTTGGCTAAATTTCATTTTTATACTAAAAGTTATAGCGTTATTTGACCAATGATTAAAAGATACTGATGAAATGAACTCAGAGCAGCTAACATAGAATTTTCAATTGTTGTAATACGATTATTTAACCTCATGGGGTCTTGTATATTCTTATAACAACAATGGGGATGTCACTGAGACTGGGTGGTCTGATCTTGTATAGTGATAGCAACTTTGTAGCAAATGTTTTTCATTAAAACTAATGCTATTAGAACCGGTAAGTAATATTTTATTTCAGGATTGAATACAAAAAAATGGAACTGATTTAGAACAGAATGTTTGAAATAATCATGATTCCTCAATATATTGTTGCACACCTTATAGAATACACAAATGCACTCTAAACAAGAATAACAGGCTTGTACATTTGCACAATATTATTAAGATAAACTCGAACATTCCACTTAGTATTTTCAATTGGGATTGACCAGAAACTATTCCCCAGTTTTAGCCATTTGTTGTAGCTATTTGAACAATACTAAGCAGAAATATTCAATACATTAGTGCCGCAACATAATATATTCTGAGCAACAAACAAAAACCTTTTCACACATTGAACATTTGTTGAATGTGTTAAACATCTTTGAAGTAAAAATTTAAGCTAATGTTGAAACAAATGTAGTTTTGTCTATATCAACTTGTACACTTGCATAGCATCTATTAGAGCTTGTTAAATCACATGATTTCTTTTTACATTTCCAAGTCTAAATATTTCTGCCTGGGAAGCATTTAGCAATACATAACCAATTCAGTTTAGTTCTCCTCCACACTACCCAAGTATTTAAAAAATTTGGTTAAAAAATTCAAATGCTTGAGAATAGTGTTTCAATAGCATCCAATCTGTTTGAACATGACATAAACTTCTGTGTTATGTTAAACATATCAGTACTGAGAATGGTGAATCTACAAACAAATCCTTAACACACTGTAAAATTTAATTGATACAACAGATCAATCCTGCTATGACTGGAAATTGATGAAATGTACATCATGAAATACAGAAAACCAAGGAGAAAAAATACCAAGATAGGTCTGAAAAATATTTAGCCCATTTTCTAATGAAACATTGATAATTAGGATGTGAAACCAGTACCTAAAATTCAAATGAAACTGTTTGCTACTTCTAATGATCACATTTATTAAATCTGAAAACATAACAAATTATTAATCTTTTGTCTATTCTTTCAACATAAGAAATCTAGGTGACATTTAAGAGAAGGTCCACAAGGAAGAAAAACATGTAAGGCTATCATAACACAACTGAGCATATCTGGACTAGAAGCAACACCAACCTGAAAAGATCTGCAGCAAATCTAATATTATCACAATACTTAGTGTATATTCTGTGTATTATATCCTTTTTGGTTGTATCGAATTTCTTAACCAGTCATAGTGCTATATTAAAATGCCAGTTTGGTTCAGTAAACTGCCACAGCACTTAAAATGTGATTAGCAAATAAAATGATATATATATATATATATATATATATATATATTGTGTGTGTGTGTGTGTGTGTGTGTGTGTGTGTGTGTGTGTGTGTGTGTAATAAAAACAAGATAAAACACAGATTACTATATAAAATAGCATTCTGTGGTTGATAAATATAAATATAGTACACTGTTCCAAATATTAACCTAAACTATAAATCCCTTCACTGGAAATACTATAGGCCATTGTAATAATACAGTAATAATTATAAGCAGCTTTAGGTTGCATAGTAACATCCAGTTTGTAATAAAGTGTAACATTAGTAATCTCCTAAAGATACTGGGTCAAAAAATGTTTACTAAACCCATAGTTCTTTAAGAATTCAAATATTGTTCACATGAATGCTCTCTTGTAATTGGACAGAAAACATTTCTTGTGTGCATATGTGTATGCACTTACAACAATAACATTGCAGTTTACATACACTTTAAGAATGGACTAAATATGGAGTTCCTAGTATGGGTAGTTAAGTAGTATCCTGTTTAAGAAAATTTGTTGAAAGTTACAATGGTTAAGATTTGATTTTGTATGGCTTGATTTCTATCATTTGCTTCATTTTACAAAGGAATCCATAAATATGCTTACAATCCCTAGTATTTGCCAAACGTCCCATTCTATTTGGCTAAATTTCATTTTTATACTAAAAGTTATAGCGTTATTTGACCAATGATTAAAAGATACTGATGAAATGAACTCAGAGCAACTAACATAGAATTTTCAATTGTTGTAATACGATTATTTAACCTCATGGGGTCTTGTATATTCTTATAACAACAATGGGGATGTCACTGAGACTGGGTGGTCTGATCTTGTATAGTGATAGCAACTTTGTAGCAAATGTTTTTCATTAAAACTAATGCTATTAGAACCGGTAAGTAATATTTTATTTCAGGATTGAATACAAAAAAATGGAACTGATTTAGAACAGAATGTTTGAAATAATCATGATTCCTCAATATATTGTTGCACACCTTATAGAATACACAAATGCACTCTAAACAAGAATAACAGGCTTGTACATTTGCACAATATTATTAAGATAAACTCGAACATTCCACTTAGTATTTTCAATTGGGATTGACCAGAAACTATTCCCCAGTTTTAGCCATTTGTTGTAGCTATTTGAACAATACTAAGCAGAAATATTCAATACATTAGTGCCGCAACATAATATATTCTGAGCAACAAACAAAAACCTTTTCACACATTGAACATTTGTTGAATGTGTTAAACATCTTTGAAGTAAAAATTTAAGCTAATGTTGAAACAAATGTAGTTTTGTCTATATCAACTTGTACACTTGCATAGCATCTATTAGAGCTTGTTAAATCACATGATTTCTTTTTACATTTCCAAGTCTAAATATTTCTGCCTGGGAAGCATTTAGCAATACATAACCAATTCAGTTTAGTTCTCCTCCACACTACCCAAGTATTTAAAAAATTTGGTTAAAAAATTCAAATGCTTGAGAATAGTGTTTCAATAGCATCCAATCTGTTTGAACATGACATAAACTTCTGTGTTATGTTAAACATATCAGTACTGAGAATGGTGAATCTACAAACAAATCCTTAACACACTGTAAAATTTAATTGATACAACAGATCAATCCTGCTATGACTGGAAATTGATGAAATGTACATCATGAAATACAGAAAACCAAGGAGAAAAAATACCAAGATAGGTCTGAAAAATATTTAGCCCATTTTCTAATGAAACGTTGATAATTTGGATGTGAAACCAGTACCTAAAATTCAAATGAAACTGTTTGCTACTTCTAATGATCACATTTATTAAATCTGAAAACATAACAAATTATTAATCTTTTGTCTATTCTTTCAACATAAGAAATCTAGGTGACATTTAAGAGAAGGTCCACAAGGAAGAAAAACATGTAAGGCTATCATAACACAACTGAGCATATCTGGACTAGAAGCAACACCAACCTGAAAAGATCTGCAGCAAATCTAATATTATCACAATACTTAGTGTATATTCTGTGTATTATATCCTTTTTGGTTGTATCGAATTTCTTAACCAGTCATAGTGCTATATTAAAATGCCAGTTTGGTTCAGTAAACTGCCACAGCACTTAAAATGTGATTAGCAAATAAAATGATATATATATATATATATATATATATATATATATATATATATATATTATGTGTGTGTGTGTGTGTGTGTGTGTGTGTGTAATAAAAACAAGATAAAACACAGATTACTATATAAAATAGCATTCTGTGGTTGATAAATATAAATATAGTACACTGTTCCAAATATTAACCTAAACTATAAATCCCTTCACTGGAAATACTATAGGCCATTGTAATAATACAGTAATAATTATAAGCAACTTTAGGTTGCATAGTAACATCCAGTTTGTAATAAAACATCAAGATGAAGTTGAATAAAGTACCCTTTTGTTGATTTCTATTATATTCCTAAAATAATCAAATTAGACAAACAGTTAGTAAAAAAACTGATGTTTATATATTTTTTTCTATATAAAAACATCAAATATTAAGTCTCTTGATTTACTTCAGTCTTAACTTTTTGTGTGTATTTACATGTACCGAAATGATGGTGATTCTAAATGTATTCTTGGCAACTCAAGGTCGTGTCCATTCATCACGAATTTTGCCACAAGGAATTCTTCCATGATTGGTAATAACCATGGTAAAAACCAGTTTTTTTTTTCTGATACAGAAGAAATACTTTCTTTCCTTCCATTTTGGGAAGAAATGGAAGAAACTAAAAAATGGTACAAAATTATCATTCAATTTTAGATTTGCCATATATGACAAATATTATATATAGTAACATACTTTTCATCAGGGTTAGCAGGTTTTTATACAGACATTATAAACACCATTAATTAAGGGTTACTAACATCATGTAAAAAAGTTTTTTTACAATCAATTTAAACAAAATAGCTATAAAATAGTAAAATTATAACAACATCTACGACAGCATGACTGTAATACATAAACAGCAATTGAGTTGACAGACTAATCCCCATTATGATAACCCAATACACAGTCTAATTGACCCTCACTGACTACTTAACTATATCTAGCATGCAAGTAATTACTAGTTGTATATACTGCAGATAATCTACTAGTCTCAGAATAATGCTCTATCCAATGTTGATACATACATGTATTGTGATATTGTTAAGATGTTACTTCATATCCCAGGTGACATATCGTAATGTTAAAATCTGATCTCATTTTGCCTGAGTACATAAGTTGAAGTACAGGCAGCCTGAATTTAATTTAAAGCAGTGTTACACTTTCTCATGCATGTTGGCTTATACTATAGAAAAGTTTGAAATAATACTGTGATTATTATCTGATATCCAGCCTTTAGCCATGTACTGAACACATTAAATAGCTAAGAAACATCATTGAACATCGCACTTGTGAACCAGAAAGTGAACCATGGGAACAGTGAAAAGTATTTTAAAGACAAGTCACAAGATTGTGTTATGAAATGATGATAAAATTACTACATGAACATTTTTATTTAAACTGAATTGTTTTCAATAATCCTATATTATTAACACAATGATAAACACCCCCTTCTACAAAAATAAGATGTATGTCTATGCCACCAAACGAATGAGATACGACCTTCTTGGGTATGGGATGTTTTGGATATGAGTTGTCTTGTTACTGATGAGTCCAACAACATTTATCTATAATTTAAAAATCTGATAATTCTACATATAACAATTTATTTTTGTTATAAAGGCATGAATCATTATCATCAATTTGTTTCACTTCTATTTTCACTCCATGACTGCATGAGTTTATTTCAAAATGATGATTGATGTCCATCAACACACTGAAATTTCTTGACACTGAAATAGCACCAGCCATTAAGCCGATCTTCAAAAATAAGGGTAATAAGTATCGGCTGAATGGTTGAGACCTATGGTGTATCAACATCAAAGTACAGGTTTTTGGGCAATAAACTGAAATGTGATCAATGCACACACCACAAAAGGCAACAAGCAAAGATTTGTTACCTTTGTGAATGAAACATGCTCAACATCATTTACAAACACCGAAAAACTAACAAGAACCGAGACAAAAGGTGGAGAAATTAACTACAATAGTATTGGGCAATGTGGACTGGTACATGAGAGCAAGAAACCGAGACCTGTGAAGGCAACAAGCTAAGGCTTTCATCCTGCAGTGGACTGATCATGGCTGAAGATGATGATTGACCAATTATATATCATAAATTATAGTGATATGTACTAGTTAACTTGACATATATATGACGATATATACTAGTCTATCACTATTGACTAGTATTGTCTACTCACACAAAATGACAAATGTACTCATTAACTTCACTGATCAATGGGCACAGTTGGTGAAGACTTCAGTGATTATCAGAGCATTGTAAGCGGGCTGCTGGTATATTATCACTGATATTTTCAGGTAGAAATACATTCCATCTAATAGATCTACATTCTCCCTTTAAACCTTACCTTAGCCTTAAGCAGTTTAGGCTTTAGTTCAGTTTAGATGGTTGCTATGCTATGGCGTGGGAGCAACCTTCGTATAAACAACGTTATTTGCTTAAATCATAGGTAATAACGGTACATTTAGTTCATAAAAAATAAGCAAACTATTGCAGATATTTAATGCCCTATGTGTGAAAATTTCATACCATTGGTCTACTTTGTCTCTATCTTGAACTTTATCAAGCCAAGTTGGTACCGCTCTCATCTTGATATGCTTCTAGTCAGGAATCCTTCTTAATGCGCATGCGCAGAGTTAGTCTCGACACTGGACTCGGATTATCAAGAAAAATAAATAATTAAAAGAGTCGACTAGTTAACTAATGGTATAAAAACGTCTCACATATTATTTAATTTTTATATGAACCTAAAATAAGATTTATTAGGTGTATTTTGACCTTGACCTATAACTACGAACCCTTCGTATACAAACCGGATATGATATCACGTAATATTCATGAAGTGCACACACAAAGCGATTGAAATTGGGAAAAGATTGATATTTTGTTCCGTTCATGTATTATAGCCACATGTAAAGTGTAAGTATTGCACACTTACACTACTGGTGCATTTATGTTTGTCGATTGTAGCCATCCGATTGAGGAATACCGTGGCAAGCCACCGTAAAACAGGTCAGCGGGTACCCCCGCCATGTATTGATGGCATCCTTCTATCATAACATCAATGACACTAGTTACTCCACAACATGCTGTTCACGCCACAACTACGTGGTTTCCATTTAGTCCTGGTGCGTATTCATAAAATTAGTAACGACTCTTTACCATTTATGGATAACGCCGTTGGGAAATGTGATACCAAAGTCCAGATTTTGCTGTTGTAAACAGTTTGCATTTGTGTACATACATATCATTCATATGGGGATTTATCGTAAGTTAGTTTCAAAATGTGGGTTTAAACTCTAGGAATACAACATATTTGATGTATTTGAAGATATGTTTCAGTTAAATGTTACATAGTTTTCACAGGTGTAATACTTTTAGGCAGTTTTTGTTAGTCTGTTATACATAGTGTTATAGGAAATGGTGTTTCAATGGAGTATTTAGCTTGAAAACAAGCATAAATTTACTATAGTATATATATGTATGTGAAATGTTTTAGAAGTACTAACTTGTGTATATAAAAATGAATGAGAGTATTTATTTTCCGTCAAATCATGCATCACTGAATATTCGTATTATATAGAGTGATATAGAACCTACATTCTGATGGAGTTTTAAAACTCCACAGAAGCAAGCAACATATTCCACGAATGTATTCACCACTGACTCATTTGGTCTATTTTCCTCTGTGGCTGGTTTGATTATATTGGTATTTGATAATTGATTTTCTGTGGAGTTAGATTTTTTGCATTTGACGAGAGAGAAATAAAAGGCATCCAAAGAAAAAATTATTTCCTTATTGACAGGAATTCATTCAGCAAAATGAGGTATGTTCAGGGGTAGATGGCTGATTTTGGTAACATACTTTCTAATTTTGTTGTGCACATATTTGAGGATTTTAACATAGAACCCCCTTTGAGAATTAAAAGGTTCAATATAAAATAAACAGTTTTGTAGAAGGAGGCATCCTGGCTAGCTCTAAATTTACTGCTTTCTTTGAGTTAGATAAGTGGATTAATCTGCATAGGTGTTTAGTATTTAAGGTAGCATATATTATGTTTAATTTGTCCATATATGATATATGTGCACAATATCACTCATTGAAAACTGCCTGTGGCAAATGAAGCTCACTATGGGGCAAAAGGGCTCATGAATTGCAAAGTGACCATGAAAACTAAAAAATATATAATTGGTGAGAAGGCTTAGTAGTGAAATAGGCCTTGTTCATGTGATGCATATATAACAAATAAACAAAATTTACTTTGGGCAGACTAGGATGTCATACAGGTAAAACTGTACCATATGATATTTGGAGTCTATGAACTGATAATCAGGATGTAACCACACTAATTTATAATTTTGGTCATCCATGATATTCTACTGAAAAATCATATTCTCCACTACACTCTCATATCTGTACTTATCATGTGTGTTATATACCAATAAGCTTTTTATTTTAAAATATTTTAGTCTTGTTCATTTGGGAAAGTGTATGATGTATTTAGACCTAGACTATATTCTGTCATAGTGTATTAATACTGAATTTAGACCAGTAAGAAGCAACGGTTGGTTAAGTATTTAAAGGCACAGTTCACTCTCAGATATGAGGAATAAAATGTGTAACATTCATAAAATTTACCTCAGGCCGATAATATTCATAAACTACTACCTACACAACATCACAGATACGGCGATATACTCCAAATTATTGGATGATAGTCATTACAGGCTCCTCGAATGACAGGTTATACATAGGAAAGGATATCAATGTTGACTAGGATCTAGTCAGGTCACAGATTTAATCATCCTTGTGAGCCTTGCCTCCCCTTTGACCTAACTGTAGTACTAACGGATGCAGATGTCTATTCATTTACATAAATCTGACAGCTCAATTGAAGCTTTATGCTGCAAGAGTCCAAAAGAGTGCTCATAATGAAGTTCACTGGAGGGTTTTATTTAGCCATTTCAGTAACATTTGAGGTTGTCTGAACCAATTATACTGTAATAATTTGAAATATGTTTTGTTCTGAAATTATATGGTAGGCATTTGGTATGTGTCTGAATTCAAAATGGCAGCACCCACAGATTGTTTTAGTTAAGTCACCAGCACTCTCAAATAGATTTTTTTAAATACGTAGTTGACCATGTCTATATTTTGATCTCATTTATTTGTGTAAACGTAGTCCTGGAAGTTTGAAATAATTATTAATACCGTTATTATATGAGTTTACAGACATGGCTGTCATAATTACTCATCTTTTACTTTTAAATGTTATGAGTCAGTCGGACAGCTTATTGATATTTGGGGATTGTACCCCATAAAACAAGAAAAAGGTTGATCCCATAGTGTTAGATAAACTGTGTGATTGGCTGTAGGTCAGTGATACAGATCAAGTAGAGTTGGAGTTGTCATTTCAAATCTAGATCTACAAGTATTGATTCATCGTGATGGCCAGCATTTAGACATTCCGAAGAAATTATATCATTTCTAAATTACACACCTCTGATGGTCTCATAATTGTATTGGGTGAATGCATTTCAAACTATACTGTTTTTCTTATTAAATTTACATGACATGTGATGCTAGTCACGTTCTGAATGGCTCAGTGTAGTCAGGAAATGAATTGAGGGATTCCACATTTGAGATTGTCTTAGAAAGTGTGTAAGTGAGAAACAGATAGCAGCTGAGGGTATGGGGAGCATTCTAAGTTCCAATCTTTCTGAAATTGCAAACTTGAGAAGAAATGGTGATGAATTGAAAAAAAATGTTGTTTTGATAAACATAACTTGGAGTAATGACTGTCCACAAGGGTCATTGGGTGCATTTTCTGGCCCTCCACAAAAATGTGTGGGTGCCCATTTGGATGGCTGTCTGGCTAACACTATGAGGTAGTTAATATCTTGGCTTTGTAAACACTATTATGGCTTAGGCAAGCATGAATGTTTCATCTGCGAGAGACCAACTGAGACATCATTACTTTTCTTCCATTATGTCTGACATTATGGTGATCTGTTCTGTCTTGTTTCTATCCTATAACATAATTTTTATAATTTGATTTACCACCCAATGACCACATAATTATTAGTGGTCTAGTACTAAGTATTATGTACTTTTAGAATTTGAGGTTTCTATAGAATATTGCTTAAAGCAATATTTAAAACATTTTGTTTTGATAGTTTGCTGCTACTATTGCTTCCCAGTATTTTAACTAGACATGTGTTACACAGTTTATAAGATTATGTTAGCCATCTTGTGAAGGTATTAGGTTTACAGCTTTTTAGTTTTTCAGATGTGGTTTTATTAGTGCAGATGTAGTACTGGCCTGGCCTTCTAAAACGTTTATATTCAGTGCCACGTTTGAGGTGTTTCTGTGACTCAACTGGTAGCATAGTTGCCCACATGTCTCCAGAATTTGGGCTCACATTCCTGCCTATCTACACCTTAAGGATGTTTCATCCTTTGTTGCACTTCCTAACTATCACAGATTGCTAAAATTGGATTATTGACCACACATTCAATGTCATATTTCTTTTCTAAATGTTGGAACCAGGGTTGGGACGTTTTTAATTAACGGTTATTAACATCATGTAAAAAACTGATTTTATACCAACATCTACTACAACGTGATTGTAATGCATACAATATATAATACAGCAATTGAGTTAACAGACTTATCCAAATTTGATAACTCAATATCCAGTCTAGTTAACCCCTTTACTAACTACTTAACTATATCTGGCATGTTGGTAATTACTACTTCTGTATATATTAGATAATTTACTACTCTTGGAATAACCCTCTATCCAATGTTGACACAGACATGTATTGTACTGTTTTTAATATGCGACTTCATTACCCAGGTGACATATTAGTGTTGAAATGTGACTTCATTTTGCCTCAGTACAGACAGCCAAGTCAGAATTTAATTTGAAACACTGTTACACTTTCTCATGATCATAGTGTTATATTACATTGATACATACCTGCATGTTGGCTTAAATTATAGAAAAGATTGAACTTATATTGTTATTATTATTTGATATCCAGCCTTTAGTAATGTATAAAAGTGGAAGGCCACAGAATTCCATTTTTTTTACATGTTGCTGTTGGAAATAAGAAATGCAAGTCCACTACACAAAATGTTCAATGGATTCAGTTTCATCAGCATCAATTGAGCAAATGTTTTTTAACTTTCCCTGGAAAAATAATCACGCTAAAGTGCCCAATCGTCTAGGCAGCAGTAAAGCTTTTAAACTGGTATTCTGCTATAGAATTCTCAGAGGCAGTGTTGAATTAGCAGGGCTTGACATTAACTTTTTTTGCCACTTGTCATGTCGGACAAGTCACACTTCATTTTAACTTGTCCAGGGAAAAAATCACTTGTCCGAAATTTTGAATTTGTATTGGTAGACGCACGTTGTGATAATTGCGGTTATTAATATTAACTCAAGAACAATCAAAAATACGACTTGACACGGCGGACAACCAAGCATGTGGTTTTACTTGTCCGATTACATAGTTTGGCTGTCCCGAACAGGCGGACAAACGTTAATGTCGAAGCCTGATTAGACTATTAACTGTTCAGATAGACAATATTCAATTTGTGTGCAGAAAAATTATGTATGCCATTATTTTGCTATATTCCTAGTATTCGTGTACAAATTCATGTGTCAAATATTGAGTAGTGTGTTAATAAAAATTCACATATGTGAAAGACACTATCACATAAATGTGTTGAACCACATCAACTAAGACTAGTAGAATTGGCTATAGTTATAATGAATGAATTTTTTTACAATGCAGTTTTTGCAGTAAAAAACCCAACCCTGGTTGGAACACATCTAATATTAGTTGAAATATCATCATTTCCGTGTCAGACTGGTTTTATATTTACTATTTTGTATATTGAGTTAAATATATAATTATGTAACCCATTATGTAATAATCTCTAATATGTGTCTTACTATGTATCCGAATTCTTCAACCAATAAATTAATATGTATCATCTCCCAGATGGAGGCATCATTGGAAATAAGCATCCAGTCCATCATACCAGTCACTGTTATGCAAAAGTAGACTTGTTGTAATTAAGTGTATGTTTACAATGAATGTTATCATCTTGGTCACTCCTAAAAAGATTGGGCTTTGAACAGTGCAAAAGATGTTTGTGTAGAACAGCGTCTACAATCTGGGATTTCCAGGACTGTCCATTACAGTCAGAAGCCTTCAAATAATTATATATGTGCCAAAAGGTGATCCCATTGTATTGTAATTAATGTATTATTGATGAACATAACGTATCTTTTTTGCTGATGTTTAATGCCTCTAAAATGTTTGTAAAAGATATTGAATGCTCAATTGGTCGCTATAATGGATGGCAAGTTTAAGTAGCACAGTACTATTATGTAAGGGATCCTCCTTATTACAGCAGTTCATTAGTCAGTAAGAATCATCATAATGCTGCTATAGATGTAGTTTTACAATCCTGACTAATGTTGCTTTTTTGATAGTTTTTTTCCATTAAAATAATTTTTGTCAACTACTTTTTGAAATTTTTTCAATATTCAAAAGGAGTTTGTGCAAGAAATGAAAGGGAAAAAAGTGGGAGAAGGGGGTTGTGACCTTAGTTTCTCACAATTTACAATTACAGTGTTGTATGTAATCAGACTTTGTGTAATATGTAGGTTGGTTGAAACTGTATGGGATATTGATTTATGCTCCACTTTTGACAGTAGGTGACAGACAATGGCAACAGAACAGCCTGTTTTGTTGGACCAGAACATGGACCAGAAAAGCCTAGCATCAGATGGGGAAGCAGATGAAACAGGTGACACCGAAGACAAGGTGACATCGTTGGACAGCAGCATGGAAGAGAAGGTGGGGCCACTGGATGGCAGCATGGAGGGGAACTTAGAGCCAGCAGACAGCAGCATCGAGGAGAGGGGCGAACCACAGCAGAGCAGTACAGAGGAGAGAAATGAGCCACTGGACAACAGTACGGAAGAGAAGGCTCTGTCGGTAGATGGCAGTGTGGATGACCAGGATGAAATGGTTCATGATGACTCAACAGAAAAAGTGGATATCAATTTGGATGATTTCGATGCCGATGATGAGAAACCATCATCAGATTCAGAAGCCTCGTCATCAGAAGAGAGTGATTACGAACATGCGAGCTCAAAGCAGAGCAGTAGTTATAATCTTGATGCACAGTCGGAACAGATACAGTTTGAGGGTGCTGCCTCGCAACATCTTGGTGAAGTTGTACCTACATTGACTAGTCAGAGGCTACCTATTGATACAATGCCGCTGAGCGGCAACAGTAGCAGTAATGAGGAGGAGGTGGCTGCTATATTGGAGGAGGAGCGACTACCATCTGAGGAGGAGGTAATAAACATGGTGGGTGATGGTGATCGCCCGCGTGAGGATTTCCCCTCTGATTTCGATGACCTGTCTGATGATGGAGAGGTCGTGGAACTGCTTGAGGACGATTCGGAGAGTGAAATCCTGAAGAAGCTGAAGGGCAAGTCGAAAATTAAGGAGAAACCTGCTACAGATGAAGCAGAAGAGAATGCTGTCGGTAAAGAAACGCCAACTGAGGAGGAGAAGGAGAAGCCTGTGGTTGAGCCTGTACATGGGATCAGTGAATCAGCTAATGTCAGCACAATGGAGACTCCCCCCCAAACCACTTCAGCACCAGATGCAGCACAATCAGATGCTGTTACGGATCCACCAAAGACTGAAGTGGTGGAAAAACCTAAAGAAACAGGTAAGTTGCTCCACAGTTTACTTTTGAGATCTGTGAAAAATATGAAATGGAGTGTTGCTTAAATCGGGACACTGTCGTTCTCTGTACATTTCCGACAAAAATATGAGCTACAGATTTCATATGACAACCCCAAATGTGATGATTCTGTCAAGTTTTATTATCCTTTGATATTTCTGAACATCGTGGACATCTTCAACCTATTTTGATAGAGGCTGATTGCCAGCAGATCTAAACACGGTTAAACATAATAGATTTCACATGACAACCCCAAATATGATGAGTCTGTCAATTTTGATTTTCCTTTGATATTTCTGAACATTGTAGACATCTTCAACCTATTGTGATACAGGCTGAGTGCCGTCAGATCTAAATATAATTGCCACTCAGATTCAACATCATTTCCATTAAATGCATGAGCAAACTCTTTCATTCCCCACATAGTTATGCTCACAGAGATGTAAATGATTACACTCGGAGAACTAGGACAAGGTTGCTGCATATATGTGAACAGGTGCATGTGTATAAATAATTTCATTAGGTCTGACTCGACTGAATTATGTTGAGGGTTTTTGGTGAGCGGTCTAAAATGACTGGGATTTACAGCTACGTCTTGGTTGGTAAGAGACACGTTATACTTTACTTCTCAATTTGTTTAGACACACTTACCGAACCAGTGAATGACATCTCCTGTGGCAGACCAGTCAACGAATACATCCTAGAGAATAATCTTACATTCAGCAATTAGTTCTAGGACGCCGAATAGTCTAATTTGTGCCCATACATTATTAAACCACATAGATCTATATTTATTTTAAGAAATTAATGAAATTCTTAACTGAATTTTTAGTCTTGCTCTTGCTTCATGATTTTCTTCAATCATAGATGTGAACGTAAACATACTTGATCAGCGTTAATTTCAAATAACAATGTATATTGTTTTATAAGTTATTTAAATAATACAGAATATTTAATACAACATTCAGCTAATGAATCTAAATGAATGCTTGCACTTCATTTTATCCTAGCTATGATGAGCTCTTGTCATAACTCTGGTACAGTAATCAAGTCAGTTGTCCTTTTGCATCCAGCTATGTTCAGGGTTCGCATGCATCCTGGAATATACTTTATTTTAATAGCACTCCTGGAATAGTCAATACACCCCTGGAAATTAACCCTAAACATTTTGAAGACTCTGTCTTATCAAGTTGCAAGCTTAGATGTAACGAGTAGCTTGCATTGCATATCTGTCAAAACAAGTGACGACTTTATATGGCACAGCCTTGAAGTCTTGTATTCCAAACAAGATGTCGCTCTTTCCCTGGTTTTTGTGAGTGACGTCTTGTATGGAAAATACCTGAATTCTATATAGCATTGGCAGCCACAAAAGATTGACATTACTGCATGTTATAGGATACTTGATGAATGAGGATTTTTGAAAACTAATCAAATGAACATACACATGCACACAAACTGTGCTTAGTTATATTAATAGCCATGCAGATGTTTACCCTTTTACTGTGGGATCCAGATCAGTGTATGCTGCTTGTTGATAAAATTAGTTAGCACTGCTGCTGTTACTGTAGATTAAATTGACATAATTATATTTTCACTTTTACATATACAATGATGCATTTGTCAGTAAAAGGAGGCTCCTCCGTCCTCTAGCAGTTGAGTGTTGGATCTCAGATCACTACCACCCGTGTTCGAATCCCGGCGTGGGCATATCTGAATATTGTTTCATCTTTGACTTCGCTTCATGACCTTTGGAGGTTGCTCGGCCCATTTAGGCTACCATGTGGACAAAAGTGGCCGTAAAACATCAATAATCATCATCATTTGTCAGTGAAATGAACTTGTTTACTGCTGTCACTGATGTAAAATGAGATTCATGTTAAATATTGTCTTATATTCACATATAAAAATTACATTGCATATGTTCCATTAATCAAATGTCAAAATATTGATATGGTCCTAGAAAAGTAAATATTTTGATAAACAAATGTCCTGGAAACTCCTGGAAAACCATACACTTGGAAGTGTATGAACCCTGTATGTTAATGTGCAGCCTGGAGATAGGACCCATTAGAATTAGTACAAGATGTTTTGTTCTTGCTTTCTCCATCCCGCAAGATGTTTGTTTAAATCATTTCATCTCGGACCATATTTTGTTTTTATAAGTAGTTCTGTCTTAATGGTTAATTATCAGATTTATCTACCAACCACAAATCAAACTTTTACATAGTAGGTAACATGTGGCTCTGGTTACTGTAAGTGTATTAGACGGTGAACTGTTGTACATGCGAAAGATGTATTTATTTAATAATGCATCTGGACGTACAAGCATGAACACAAAACCTGTTTGTTTTTCTTCACAATATGAGATTATATATTCTTTGGTTAATTGTTGTTGTCCATTACATTGTAGACATTACTAAGATCCATAAATCAACAGCTTCATAATGCATCAGTATTTTATTTATTATTAATGACTTCTCTAAATTTGGTTGAAGATGGAAACGTTCAAATGCATTGTGTGGGTGGATACTTGCGTGTTATGTGCTCCTATTACATCCTCTTTTCGTGTAAACTGTACAGATGGTGGTGCTGTATCAACAGAGAAGAAATCAAAGAAGGAGAAGTCAAAAAAGAAAAGGAAAAAGAAATTGGATAAAGGTGGTGATGACACGAGCAAAGATCCTGATGGTGAGTGCAAGAAGAAGAAGCTGAAGAAGAAAAAGCAGAAGAAAGAGTCGGCTGAAGATGGCAAAGACCAGAAGGAAAAGAAACAGAAAAAGTTGAGGAAGAAGAAAAAGAAATTGGGATCAGATTCAGGAGAGGTGGGTGATGTGGAAGGTGGTGGGAAGAAAAAGAAGAGGAAGCGGAAGGAACGCGATGAGGATGGGGAAGATGACGAAGAGAGAAAGAAGAAGAAAGCATTCATGAGGAAGGAGATCAGGTTTGTGAGCCCGGAAGAGTGTGCATGTGTGTGCTCTTGTGTTAATTCTAGGAAAGTTTCCACTGTTGTACTGGATCTGACGTTTTACCACATTTTTTGTCAGATTTGTAGTAATTAACACTCTTTATTTGCAATTGTCGTAAATCACAGAAAAATCAAAGACGAAGATGCTCTAGACCAGGCAACAATAGATGCGCAAAAGGAAGAGCAGGAACGTCGTCAGCGTATGATGGAAAAGATACGGATGCAGCAAGAAAAACAGGCTGAAGAAGAGCGTCTTTTGATGGAGAAACTTGAGGCTATTAAAAACTCACAACTGAAATCTTTATTAGAAGGTAAAATTATGATAAAATTCTAGTTCAAAATTTGGTTTGCAGTAAACAGTCTAGTTCTTAGACAAGCGGATTGAGAAGTAGATTTAAGTCAAAAGTTGAGCACAGTAATTGACTGGGAAACTGAGCTCGTATGTTTGATTTTAAGTTCAGTGGTGATGATAGAATGTAAAACGTAAGTAAGTTTGCAAGTAATATTAGTTTTTAGTTGTACTGATTATGCCTAATAATAATATCCTATATACACATTGAGTTATTATTTTGAGAATAACAGACTTCCTAAATAATCAGTTGATTAATGGAAAATAAAGATTGTTCAGAATTTTGTAGTTAAATGAAACTTATGAGTCAAACTAAATAAACATCCTTCGTGTTCTTATAATATTAATATCTATTGACTTGCAGGTTGTTATTTGTTAACACCATGTAAAATAACCGAGCTTAGCTTTAACTTGGCCCTTCTATCCCGCGTTGTTTTCTGATTATTAAATATCTTATTTCTGAGGTGCACTTTTTATGGGGAGGTTATATTTCTCCTATATTATTCTTTATAACAGACAGTGGCAGTAGCGACTTGGAACAGGACGATGCCCAGTCTAATAGAGAGAAGTTAAAACACCAAAAGCCTGATCCCAGTGGTAAGTTTTATCAAAAGATACCAGTTCGTTACTGAGCCAACTCAGCATTCATTGCTAGACAGCACACCATTGGTTAAGGTGCTTTATAGAGATGTTGTGTTTTTTTTGTTGCTTGTTATTAACAGTCTCCAAATTATTATGTGGTATAGGCTTGTAATTTTATATTTCCACATAGTTATATAAGGAGCACATACAAAATATTAGAGCTTGTTTTTTTTGTTATGTACAATATAGATAGCTATGTTTGCAAGAATACACACTTTTGGATGTCAGATTCACCACTGAAAAATATATTTTATGGTTGATCAGTTTAAATGTACATGTCCAGATAACAGAATATTTTTAATAAAATCTCCCACAAAATATCTTTAAAAATCTCGTACTGCATACAAAAATGGTGCCTATTAATGGTCCAGATCTAATATTTCACCATTTAGTCAACAGGTGACAGCACTGTTTTTGCCATCTCCAGGGTGTATATGTAAGCAGTTGCTGGTATTCACCAATAAGTTGGTGGTACAGGGAAACAACAAAACTTCCGTTTTTCTTATTTAAATCAGTTTGCCACTGTCCTGTCAGCACACATTGATTAAAAAATATTTTTGTACCTGACAGTCAGTGACAGCAAAGGCCATGTCTGATGTAGCTATTTTCTTGGTTTTTAAAAAACCTTTTTCGGCACATATTTGAGCCATCAAATGGTTGAATTTGGAGAATTAAATGAAGATTTTCTGAATACATCAGATTAGCCATTTTATACTTTAGGTTAGATTAAATAAAAGTTGACCAGCTGTTTAGAAAACAGTCAAATCACTTGTGGTGCATTTCACTGAGGTCCGTCTCATTATTAGAATATTATGTATATAAAAATAATATTTGAGCACTGTTTGTGGGGGTAAATACAGCATTACCCTACCATAAACACTGTTCATGAGTGCCATGAATTATATGCCCAATAGTGAAAAGCAGCTGGTAATACATGAATTTGTTCTGCTTCTTATTCATTCAAAATCATGAAAAAGTACATTTAAAACTTACATTTAGGCAGTATGTGTATGCAATACTTTGTATCTACATGAACTGCTTTCTTGATCATGAGCAGTGCAAAAATCAGCCTTATGGTTTGCTTGTTTACTTGGATCTGCACAACTGGTTTGCTGCAATTTGCAATTCTGTTGCCACTGCCAGTTGCTTTTACTACCCAGATATTGGATCAGTGCTACCTGGAGAGTTAAATGGTGTGTTTGGCAGGGAACCCATGGTAAGAATACTACATGTCAATGATGTGACTTGGAAAAATGTTGATAGTTTTATTATGGAGCATGGGAAGTTTTTTATTTGGTAAGGCATGGGGGAAAACAAGAATATATCTATAGGAGAGCAATGGATGAATGAGTTAAGAGAAATGCTCAGAGAACTTCCCAAAAATTAAGGATATTTTCTGCAAAGGATCCAGATGTGTGTGGAGGCTGAAAAGTTGATGTTAGCAATTATCAAAATTTAAACATTAATTGACAGGAGGGGGAGAAATCACCTAATTTATTGTGAAATGATGGATTGTTGCAAGTAATATAATACAGTTCTATTATCATATAATATACAAGGCTTTTATTGAATGTGTAAATTGATACAAAATCTTATTAAATAAATGTCCAACTAGGGTACTTTATTCAAACAACTAATAATATTTTGTGTAACAATGATATAATACATGAATCTGCCAGAATCGGTATTTAGTTCATCTGGAATATTAACCTTCCTCTTACTATATAAATCTAAGCACAGTTCTGGAATAATATTTACAATAACTAGAGGAATATAAAAAATTAAGACAATTACTACAGCTGTTTTCCTTTACGATATTATTTCATATAATTTAATGTAAATCAGTGATATTGAATGCAATATTTAATTAATCAGTCAGTACGAGGTTTTGGTTAATAAATGCAGTCCAAGCAAACACCTTACACTACACGAATCAATGTTTGATTTATGTGATGACCACATTTATGTAATTGTTCCAGTTATTTACCGACCATTATAAGCTTTTTATAAAACATAATTTCCTGTGATACACTGATTAGCTGAATAAACGAGAACAAGTCAAATATTAACAACAGTCACGAAACAGATCATTATGGACACAGCAATCAGCATTCAGTGGAAGTATAATTGATTACTGTAACTGTAATCAGAAGACATCACTGCAACAAATCACGGATCATTTCCATGACCCCAACTCTAAAAAAAACACCATCACTGGGTAAGATCAGGATTTTGAGACGCATTAATGCATGCCGGTAAGAGCTCCCTCTTGCTCTATTGGAATTCAGGTTTTTGCGCCACTTAGTCTTTTTCTTCTGGATATTAGAGCGCTTACTGTATGGTAAATGACAGCAGTCAGATAGATGACTAGGATGGCAATCAGCATAGCCATAAAGACCAAGTTATTGATGTACCCAATGTTATGAAGGTAGTGGTACAGCTCTGTGCCCATGATGTAGGCCAAGGAATTACTCATGCCGAGCACGGCTAGAATAATCAGCACGCCAAGCATACTGGCCTCGGTGCAGTTGATGAGTCTGCTCCCATAAGGCTGCCACTGGATGTGCACCACAATGGCTACGGACAGCAGGGTGACCATAATGATGGACATGATGTGTGGCACATGATTCAGCATGACGGAGATGCTGGCAAGTATGAACGCCCTGGCAAAGGTGAAGGCGATCCATCCCTTGCTGCTATTTTTCGTAGGACCGTCTGCTGGCTTTCGCCGCATCATTGTAAAGGGCTGGGTGAAAAATGAATAGATCATGTCCGTTGTGAGGAAGTGGTCTTGATTGGCCTCATACATTTCAGACTGCATGACGTGTAGGCGAGACTCGCCAGGAAATAGCCACCTGCATGTCAAATGGCAGTGCCTGATTGTCCAGTAGAAGATGGCCGCTAGGGGGCAGACCAGACCTGCAATAAATTGCAAGTGTGATATAACATTGCCTTTGATCAATGGTAGTGATATCCAGATCATCAGGCCAACTGGGGCCAAGTTAGTTGCCATGAATATTATAACTAGCCATTGCCACCATTGGTTACACGATACTGTCCCATTGATAAACATGACTGATGGACTGTCGGGATGTACAGGGATACAGTGTACCAGTTGGAGACAGGATTTCAGTACTGGCAGATAGGTCAGCATTACCGACACCACAATCATTTTACACACAAAAGCATCCAAGAGAACCCTACGATGTGAGACTGCCATGCCACTGATTGATGCAATTACCTTGAGAAGGATGCGGGACAAAATTAGCATTATTATCACGATCATAAACATTGTGCCAACAGTGATCAGTGTCAGTGATATCTTCACCAGTGTTGCCACTTCTCCAGATGTGCACAGTGTCATCATTGCATAGTAAATTGGCCGAAGATTGATCAGATCCAGTATGATCCTGATAGAGGTATTCTGAGTGCTATTACCATATGATGGGCAATATACATCCTCTAAGAGCTGTAATGACATCCAGAATACGCAGAGCACATACGACAAATCGGATACAAGGTTCAGCTGTGTGGGCGTTCGGACTTTTTCAGTCATCTGTCCAGAGGTTTGTGTTTCTTCATTAAGAAGGGCCAGTATGCTGTGACTATCATCTGCTGCTGGTCCTGGCATCAGTGTTGGTTCAAAGTTGTCTGAGCCTTCATCACTTTCTGATTGACTTCGTTGCTGGCTTTCTACAGTCTGTACAGATCTTTGGTGGCTGTCATTGCTCCAGGCTCTCTCATCTGGAGAAGCTACACTGTTCCTCCAAGTGGCATTATTAGAAAGATCCTTCACGGTGGTTGCTGTAACTGACTCCTGAAGGAAGTGCGACACCATCACAAATAAAGCAATCAAAACAATATAGATCAAACCAAATGCAACAGGCCAGAGAACTGTGGCTGATAATCCCTTGTGGCACCCAGACTTGGGTATGCAAGAATCAGTACCCAGGTGGAAATCGTGCTCTGGCTGGCATTTGCCACACAGAACACCAGTTCGATTGTTGGAACAACATTGAATGCCATGACAAATCTCTGGATCACAGTATCCGGCAGGACACAGAAGAAATCTCACATCATTTGTTCCATTCCTCTTCTTCAAGCCCCAGTAATTTCGCAGTGCCATGATCTGCCCATCACCCAGGCACGTAGCAAATTCTGGACAATCAACACAAAACCGTTTGTACCCCTTCAGTATGGTGCTATCATCTGCTGAGAAACAGGTCTGTCCTAGGCTGTATGTACCAATGGGACAAGCCGTACACCAAACATAGTCAGTAGAGCTGCCAGTGTCAAAGCCAGGCAAGTTATACTGAGGTTGTATCAGATGGTCCATGTAGTGGCCAGCAGGACAACAGACAGTATTCTCGCTTATGTCCATCTGGCCCTTCATCTGAATGTTATACAAACCGTGTTGGGTGGCAGTATTATTGTCTATAAACGTGTTTCCAGTCAGTCGAACTGCCATGCCAGGGTTCTGGCTTGCACTAATTTGGCTCTGTTCAAGATACAGTTCACTTGTTGGTGCTGTTTCATGATTTGATCCATTTGCCAGGAATGTACTTAGTGTAATGTAAGCACTCGTCAGATCCGTGGCATGTATGGATTGGCCCCATAATCCTGCCTTGTTTTCTTTGAAGATGCACTGGGTCAGTACTAGATCAGACTGTAATATGCGAAGAGCGCCGCCCAAACCAAGGTAGTTTTTCTGTGACATGCCAGTTGCTTGGTTTTGGATAAAGGTGGTGTTGAACATATTGACATTTGTAGAGCCTGCGATCAGAATAGCTCCCCCTTCCACTGCGACATTGTTTTTAAACGTACAGTGGTTCATCCGTACACCATCCACACCTTCTATGTAGAGGGCACCACCAGCATCACGAGCAGAATTCCCAGAGAATGTGCAATCCGTGAAGAGGACATTAAGTGTGATTGGTATCTTGCATCGAACAATCAATGCTAATGCACCACCTAGCTCCTTAGTGAAGCTGTTATTTATGAATCTGACATTAGCAAAGTGCAATGTTGATGACTGTATTGGCTGGCCAGCAACAATTACCACTGGGCTGGATCTGCTTCTTTGGTGGCCAACACTCATGTCCGTCAGTGTGACTATGCTCTGATTCCTAGCCAATTTCACATCCAGAGCAGGGCCTCGATTGTTTTCGCCAGACAAAGTCACGTTTTTAATCTGGAGGTTTAAATTCTGCTCTGCCTGGAACTTCACCGCGCCATTTTCAAACGATACATTTGTGACCGTGACACTCAGTGTGCTGCAGTTGGCCAGTTGAATACACGGTACATATGGCTTGATAAAACCGCAGTTGCGTAGCGTCGATCCAATGATACTGACCACGACCCTGTCACACGATGTGCCCCCGACCGCAGCATGGTGTAGCACCGTGCCACTGTTGGCGAAGGTACAGTTGTGTATTTTGATGGCGGCATTGCTCACCTTTATCACACTGGGTTTGTTCCATGTGCCGGCACAGTCGATGATCTGGATGTCATGTAGTGTTAAGGTGACCAGTTTGGATGTAACACCCGAGCTGTAGTTCGCATCAAATACGTGAAACACGCCCGCCTTGCCTTCGGTGCAGTTCAGTTTGGCTGTGCCACCTACCGACCGGATCATTAGTATATGCGTGACGTCTATAAAGTCTCCGGATAACGGCTCCACGGTGTAAGGCCTGTCTGCCGGCTCCAGATCTATGACGTCATTTTGGCCGGAGTGGGCTACGGCATAAGCGACTGTCTTGCAGGCAGTGCCCGGTGATGAACCACACTGCTTCGAATCTTTACCCGCGTGACTGACGTGGATTTCCCTTCCGCGGATTACTGTAAAGAGGTCAGAATAAGGCAGTTGTTATTTTGTTAAAGCCACATCAAATGAAGACGTCCATTAATAGATTATTTAGTTGTATGTCTGTAATTGATTTTGCGGTATTAGCGCACACAGTTTGTCGTGGCACATGACAATGTTCCATGTTATATTTCCTTGTGTGTGTGTGTGCGCGCGCACACACACACACACACACAGTAACATTGAGGAATAACTTGATGTCTCCGTATGAAAGTGAATGAAATAAATACATTGTGTCTCGTCTGTTTCGTTATTAGTATCAGCCAAAATTAATTACTTTGTTAGACAGACAAAATGCTAATCTTGGTGTCCGTAAAACTATATTTTAATATTGTATTCATGCATATAAAACTTACCCGCTATTGGTGATAACATCAGAAGCCATACTCCAGTAAGGCAGTACACGTGGTTGACGTAAGCCATTGTCAGGACTGACGTTTCCGCATTCGCCAAAACTGGTGACTGGTGTCTGTCTCGTTCGCTGCTTGTTATTAAACTGATGTTCGGTTTATTATATCTGACTCATTCCAGCTGATTTGGTAGTTCCCGATGTTTATTATATTTCATCTGTCGTGTTTATTCTTATATCTGTCATTGTACTCTAAAGCTAATTAATATTTATTTAACTATCCGTTCAATTAAAAGCTCCATCTCATTAACCGTCGCTAATAAAATTTCCTGTTACTGGTTTCTGGGTTTTCCAGTTGCTATTTTAGTCTGTTCACGTGACTGGATAGATTCCGCATAATAACAACCCGTATCCCCTACTACAGTTTCCCCAGGAATGATTATTTTTGAATACCGGACCAGTCCATGTCGGTGAAATAGGGGTGCTTAGCCATAATAACAACCCGTAACCCCTGGTGTAGTTTATCCAAGAATGGTTAGTTTGGATACTGGACCAGTCCATGTCGTTACAATGGGGGTGGGTTGTATTGTCGGTCCTCCAGCTAAACAATATGCTGTTATACGTATCGTTGTCTTAGCGTTTTTTTTGTGGTTTTATTGATTTGATACCTTTCGTTATATAATCGCCATTTAACCCTGACTCACAGTTTACCATTTGCCCGATTTGTGCTAATTTAGAACTACTTGACCTTGTCGGGAAGCTATTTTCTATTGATTATGACTATGAGTCATAGTCACATATATATATATATATATATATATATACTTAGAAGAGTTGGCCTACCGAAATTTAAAAACTTGTAGACTCGTCTGTTGTCAATATCCTCGAAAAGGATCGAGCTCAGTACCAGTGGCACACCTAGTACAGGGGTAGACTAAGCACATAGACACGGTACGATGCAAAATCCATCAACAAATGATCGGATGCAGTGAAAACTGGGAGGTTTACGTTTTCTTCTGATTAAATAGTGTGAAAAAGTGAAATGTTACCTAAAGACTGCCACCTTTATACACACGATAGTATCAATGACCCGAATGGCCTTCACTGGCTTCAGAAGTAACGCGGGGGGGGGGAGGTCTGATTACACACCATTGAGACAAAGCTAGAGCGGGGTTTTAACCCCAGTGAGATTTGTGGCCATTAGTATCATAAGTTAAGCCATGGAGACCATAACCCCCTCCCCTCTCCCTGTGTGTGTTGTGTGTGTGTGTCCCATAGTAGCTGAATTGCCATGGGGCATGTGTGCTCATATGTGCTTGAAAATCTAGTGGTCCGAAATAAAATGAAGACTTATATGAATTTAAAAGAAAACTGAAGCAAAACTACCCCTGTGGTCGCCCCTCACTCCAGGGTAGGAGGTTCTTCCTTGGTAAAATTGCACCATTCCTTATTAAAGTTTCACTTGTCCAGAATTATTTTTGGAAGTCCATTTGGACAGCACGATTGTCCTGTCTAAAAACCTCTCTGTTAGTACTGAAGAACTTTCTCAGTGTCTAGTATATTAGATGAAATAGTCACCAAGTATTAAGACAGGGTTCCCACATATCCTGGAAAACCTGGAAAATAAATTTTACAAAATCAGGAAATGTCATGAAAAAACTTAAAACCCCCAAAAAGCCTGTGAATAAATAATATGCCTGTAGAAGAAAACTTCTATTGTAGAAGAAAAAGAGTACAGGTACATAGTTTTTATATCCCGTGCCAGTTAATATTTAAATAAAAGTGGGTGGATCAGACAGGTAAAAGGGGTGAGGAGGAGCCTGTACCATAAATATATCAATAATCAGTCATACATTGAATAAATATGATATGCTTTTTCATACATATCTTGATATATTACCTTTAAATTTTGTATAATTTGTCCTGGAAAATGGTAATTTTTCCACGAAATGTCCTGTAAAATAATATTTCCTTGGATGTAGGAATCATGTAAGACCCTAGTGTGCAGTAATTTGAATAGTAGATACTTATAATATATGTGATGGGCATTTTCTCATATTCAGGCTTTGATTAACTTTTCCAATCCTCCTGACAGCTGGGATCTAGGTATCACTAGATGGAGTGAATTATCTGATTCAATCACCCACATTACTACTACTAGATAAGAAGGAATTTCCTGAATAACCCCAATGCCTAAAAAAAGACCAGATTTATAGTGATGCTACTAATGAGAGTTTGCGTACAGTTTCAAAACAGTCATGCTTTCATAGTTTGCTGCATGACTGTTGTAATTATTTACAGATCAACGAAAAAACATTTACGATGGCTATGTAATCATCATATTACTTCATCCAAAATGGATGCGTAATAGGGTGCATCATATTTGCTAGAATATTTTATCTCTTCTCCCCGAATTCACACGTAGGTAATCAATCACCCAAACCAATATGGTCGTAACAAAGTTAAATGTTGACATCCTTGGCCGGAGTGTGTTTCAATTTCTGTCCACTTATTTGGTTGATTTCTGGAGCTTCTGTATCAGCAAATAATAACTACAGTATTTAGTTTCCACATACTTCTCTCATCATGCTATCGTATTACTACAAATGAAAATAAAAAGCCAGTGTTTTATGTAAACGCAAAATAAAACTATTGTGTAGGTTAGTTATTACAGCTACAAGAATTCTTGGATTTGTGATTTGAAAACCGTCTTATTGCTTCGTGTCATCAAGCTTATAGGGCTATGAAGAGATTAATTCTTTACTTATTTACAAAGGTTTGCTTGAATAAGATGCCGTCATCTTGAAGAATGGCCAGGTGATGTTCTCCAATGTTGCTAGGACAAACTAGGACAGTATACTATGGTGCTGAATGAGCAGCACTGAATCGTAACATCACATGCGTCCATGCGTACACACATGTGAACATATGCCCAGATATACACAGCTTCCCCCCCCCCACACACACAGCTATTGGGACTGGTGAACGTTATACATGTTTCAGCATGAAAAATCGTTGCTCCACATTCAGTCTCCTGATTAATTATCCAAGTTTGGATTCAAGATTCTTTATGTCAGTTCCTTATTACACACTGCTAAAACACGCATGCATGCACATGCATACTAGTGTATGTGTGTGTCTCTCTCTCTCTCTCTCTCTATATATATATATATATATATATATATGTATATGTAGTTTACATAAATGATCACAATGAATAATATGCTATTCATTATGGTATGCTCTTCCATTATTAATTAAGGTATAAAAGTCTTTTCCCTGTGACACCATTGCTGTCAGCTATATTGTCAGCTCATGGATTTTAATTACATCATTGTTGTCAACCTGCAGTTACCTACATAAATATAATCAGTTGAAGGTAGAACACTCTTTGATTATATGCTGAAGGTATATTCCAGGATAATATATTTAATGGGATGAAAATGACCATGACATTATTTAGATATGGCTTTAGTTCTGTGTTCTGCAAAATGAAATGGTAATCAGGTAATGTTAACATTCAAGCAGATGTGGTGTTAGTAAATGTATGTAGATCTACTTATTTTGTAATCACTTCTTTGTTGTTGTTGTTGTTGTTGTTGTAGTGTCCATCTCATCTTCAGACAGATTGTTGGTTCTACTGATTTAGCTTTATTTTCTGCACATTATGTTAGAGAAAATGAATTAATAAAAATAAGTATTGCCATAATATGTTATTTCATAATGGCTATAGTTATCATGACATATTGTGCTACATTACATAGCTTAGATAAATTTGTGTACAATTTCGTGCTGGCTATAAGCTATATTGGGCAGACCATATATAACCACATGGGGCAGAATTTGTCTCATGGGTGTTAGATTGGATGATACTGGCTTAAAAAATTATTTTGTCACAGAACATAATTATGCAGGTGTGCAAAGATGACAGATTAATTATCAGGAATTTATAACTTGATAATAGTGGTTTTCACACAATCTTCTTGTTGTGGAGCTAAAATCAGTTTTGTTTTATCTGATGCCCAGAGATTCTACAAAGGCTGGTTTATTTTGGACAAAGATTAGCTGTTCCTTGAATCTGTTCACAGATATGTTTGTGGGCTGACCTGGATTATAGAAAATATCCATAACAGCCGATTTTTGGTGATGTGATTGAATCATCAACTGCACTAGTCTTGAATAGACTGATGTGAAGAAGTGCATGTTTTCTAGAGATTAAGAGAGATTAATTGATGCAGTACACAAATTTTGGTGCATGAAATTTACATGAATCACAGAACTTCAGGAGCCCTGGGAAGTGGGAAAATGTGTCAGTTCTATATGTAAACCAGACACTCTCCAACAACAGTGGTGTATTTAGTACATAAAGCTGAATGAATCAAATGATTTACTTGTGTATTAATATACTGCCATATCAAGAGAAGATGCTAATTTTTTTCTGTTAGTCATATATTAAAAGAATTAATATATAGCCTATTCCTGATTAAAAATTAATTAACATTATATCTATAAATAAGATTGAAAGATGGTTCTGAAAAATCTTTGTTCCAATAAAATCAGAGGAATATAATAAATACACGATTGCAACCTAAATTTATGTTCAGGATGACAAGCATCATACTGTAAGCTAATGTTGAAAGATTCATTTCTTCTTCATTACATTGTGTTACATGCTCCCTATAACAACATGTATGATTTTAAACATACTTATTCCTGTCTTGCTTCAGAAATTGTCACCATATCAAGCTCAGAAGATGACGTTGTTATGGTTGGTAGTGAGGGTGAACAGGAAGAGGAGGATGACGACGATGATGTAGACGATGACCCCAATAACAGTGGTAGTCATGTGAATGATGAACTTAATGTTCCTGATGTTAATGGGCAGGTACTGGTTAATGTTGGACATTCTACAGAAGAAAAGGACATATTTCTGGCTCCACAATTAGCACAGGCTGTAAAACCACATCAGGTAAGTGTGTGTGTGTATGTGTGTGTGTGTGTGTGTGTGTTCATCAGTCAGTCATTTATTGAACTATGAGGGATAATACATGATTTATTAATCTGATATTTTATTGTGTATTGATTGTGAAAAATGCCGCCACTATTTGTCTGCATAAATTGAAGGTATACAGGAAGTCATCTTTTAGTATCATTGTGCTGCTGCTTTTTCAGATTGGCGGTATCCGTTTCCTTTATGACAATCTGGTTGAGTCAACCGAGTGTTTCAAGGAGAGCCAGGGTTTTGGCTGCATATTGGCTCATAGTATGGGACTTGGGAAGACGCTTCAGGTGATTGCCTTCATAGAGGTGTTCTTGCGTTGTACGGAGGCGAAGAAGGTCTTGGTCATCGTCCCTGTGAACACGCTTCAGAACTGGATCCATGAGTTCGATATCTGGCTTCCCGTTGATCCATCAAAAGTGGAACTGAAGGAAGAGACCCCAGCAGCAAAGAAGAAGGCAGAGAGAAAGAGCAAGAAGAAGAAGGAGCCGAAGCCGAAGAAGGAGCCAAAGGAGAAGGAGAGTGATATGCTGAGAAACGATGGGCGAGAAGGAGACATGATGGACAGCTGTCAGAAGCTGGACTGTGCCGGTCCAGAGAGCAGGCGGGACTGTTTGTATCCACCACCACCATACCTCGGACATCCACATCCAGGCTTCATGCCAATGCCAGCCTATCCACCATATCCTCCGATGAACCAGCCAATGGACTACAAACATTACGGTGCTGGAAAAATGGACATGAACTGTCAGCAGGATCTCAAGTACGACAATGGCCCCATGCCACCACATTTGTATGGAGGAGGAGGGGGTGGCAGTGCCAGTGGGTATGGCGGGCATCACATGCCGCCGTATAATGATGCCTATCAGAACACGATGGGCCCAATGCCAGGATACATGCCTGCTGGTCAGAATACGAGATTTCCCGGTTACATGCCGCAGGCACACACTACACACCACTGGGGCATGATGAACATTCCACCCCGACCAGACATGGGTGGTGGATATTCAAATTATTGTGGCATGTCACGTCCAGGCGACATGCCACCAGCTGGTGGTTTCCGAGAGGAGTTTAAAAACTTCCTGCCATATGGGATGATGGACACTGGGTCTGCCATGACCCACACACCATATATGCCACCAGTCAGTCATACAAACATGACTGACCAAACAAACATGATGGTGTCTCGTGCTGAAGACTTAACCATGTTGCAGCATCATAAACCGACCTCGGAGATGAAAGATTTGGATCTCCCAGAGCCAAAGGACCTCAGCACAAAGCCCCTTACTGCACCAGAACTCGTCACAAAGCCACCTTGTGATGAAAAGCCAATTGATCATTCTGGTTCGGTGGCAAAGATCTGCATGAACGCAGAAGATGGGACCAGAACAAGTTTGGATGTAAAAAACCAGTGTGCACCCGAACCGATGGACACGTCTATCCTGAAGTCAGAGGAGCAGCCAATGTTTCCAGATTTCAGTGACCTACAGCGTGAGGCTGAAATGCCTGACATCAGGCCTGACCTTTGCAGCATGGATGACATGAAACCAAAGGCTGAAGGCTTGGATCCATCGGGTGATAGATCTATGAAAATGGATTCATTTTCGAATGACTGCAAGCATAATGCTAACAGCAGTAATGATATCAAGCAGGATGCCGAGTTATCACATTTCAGGGGGCTAGAAGAGGTTAACAACCACAATAATGTAGTGGATGAACATAAAGAGGTCAAGTCAGGGGTCAGAGTCTCTTCCGAGTCAGCAGGGGCAAAGGCCATGGATGTTACGGATGGCACCGATGCTAAGGCAGAAAAGATGGATGTCGGCTGTAATGGTGAAGAAACCAAGCCATCAGAGAAAGATGCCACCAAGGAGGAGGATGGTACCACTGGCAAGGATGATGGCGAGTCAAAGGTGAATGGTGATGATAAGGATGCTGCCAACTTTTTGGACAAGATAGATGAGATGCTAAACAGTGACAAGCCACCAGAGATCAGCTACAGACAATTCCCACTTCATGTTATCAATGATAACCTGAAAACAATAATAGCTCGAGCAAAAGTGGTCGGTAAGTGTTTAAAATATCTTAGCAAACTTTCATCTTGAACACGAATTGAAAACGTGTGTTCCATGAATAAGTGCTAACTGGTCATGTTATTCATGGCATGAACAACCTCAGATATTCATTGTGTTCAGTTTTATTGATAGGGATGCATTTGCTTATTAGAATCTATACGCTAAGAACATTAAAGTTATCAATTCAGTTTTATTCTTTCTATTGGCAGACATGGGGTCAATTCAATTCTGGAATTGAAATCGATGGACAATTCGAGAACTGGAATTACCTATTTAAAAAAATGGAACTGATAAATTTGGAATTGGAATTGAAGTTTGCTACAAAAAATATTTTTCCACAAATTAATTGATCATTTAATTTTTTAATTCAAAATATTTCTTCCATGACAATCCTACTTGAAATATAAATTACTCGGGGTAGGTATTCCAAATAAATATTTGGAGTAGGAACTCAGAGTACTTACTCCCATTAGTGATTGGAGTAAGTAAAAATTGATAAAGTTTATTTGGAATTGACCAAATGGAATTGAGTGAAATTGGAATTGACCCCATGTCTGTCTGTTGGTAAATTAAGTAAGTTTCAATTTTGGCATGGGAAGGCAGCAGTTAACTTTTGCCCGGATTGAAGTTTTGTACTCTTCTCTTTGAAATTTCCATTCTCTTTTGCTATCAGTTATTAATTTTCTAGTTGATGATTATTATGTTTTCACCACAAAGACAAATGGCACAAAGAAGGAGGCGTACTGTTGCTCGGTTATGAGATGTATCGACTGTTGACATCGCGTCGTGTTCTGGCGTACAAACCGAAGACGCGCAAAAAGAAGTCTGATCCGGACAAAGACAAGGATAAGGAGAAAGAGGAGAAAGACAAAGATCAGGATAAGGATAAGGAAAGAGATAAGGATAAGGATACAGAGAAAAAAGAAGGTCAGCCAGAGGTTATTGATTTGGATGAGGAGGATAAAAATAAAGAGATGTTGTCAAGTGAGTAAAGAATATTGTACTGATTTTAGCTAAACGTGTTCATTATTGGCTGTTGATGTTTTAATTTTGATCATTTATTATTTCTTTGTGTATTTATTTTGTAAGAATGTTAGTGCACTAGGGAGCTGTTATAATATGACCCTGGATACCACTGCATTGGGTATAACATGGTTGGGTCATGGATTCCATGACAAGAATAACATTTCCAGTTATAGTATACAGTGATGAATCTTGGGTCATCACTCTTTCACCACTACCATTCACCCTCCCCTCATACATGTAAACTGACTCCACTGGATTACGTTTTATGCCCCCAGTCCCATCCATATACATAAACTTCTTAATAGATCTGGATAGTTACTGAAATGGTCTTTCCTGCTATTAAAAAAGTGGGAAATTAAAGAAATCTGTTAGAACTCTCTTCCTTGCTGTACAAACTTAGAATATAAAGCATAGATGAACTGGATTTCATATAATGACATAAAATAAACTGGGTTAAAACAAAAATTAGATTAGAAGATCTATGTAGCCATTATGTACAAATTACATTAGTCTAAAAGAATAACCAAAAGGTACAGATTCCTCATAATATATCCATGTTATTTCTTTCCCGACAGATCTACAAGATGCCCTAGTTAAACCAGGTCCTGATCTCGTAATTTGTGACGAGGGCCATCGGATCAAGAATAGTCATGCCAGCATATCACAAGCTCTAAAGAATATACGGACAAAGTAATATATGATTTTAGCAAGATTGTGAATATTATTAATTCGTTTAACATTAATGTCAGTACTCCGCAAGGTGAATATTAATGAGATGAAGATTTGAATGCACATTTGAATTTAAACTAGTTAATGCACAGAATTTCAGTGACTTACTGTCTTGCTTTTGTGTTGTTTAGGCGACGTGTTGTCCTCACTGGATACCCACTCCAGAACAACCTTTTGGAGTACTGGTGTATGGTGGATTTTGTACGACCTAACTATCTGGGTACCAAGATGGAGTTCTGTAACATGTTTGAGAGGCCAATTATGAATGGACAGTGTGTTGATAGTACACCAGGAGATATAAAGTTAATGAGGTTCAGGGCTCATGTGCTACATTCATTGCTGGAAGGCTTTGTACAGAGGTGAGTAAAGTGTAGCAAAAGCTAGTAGTAAAGAATTTATTGATTTTGGTTCATCAGAAAAATATACATTTGGACAATTTTCTTTTATAAATGCTCTGTTGTCATTTTGCAAATCACTAGTCGTTAAATGTTCTGGTTATATGTTTAATCCCTTAACGAACCAAAGTTTCTCAATTTACATATTTTAAGCATGTTGTCGATTAATTTGTCAGAGTTGTAATTTAAAAATTCTTTTAATTTTTCCAATTTTGGTTTACCATAAATATTGATCCTAAGCCAGTTGTATTTTACAAATAATTGTACTGAGGAATAATAGTCAAGGGAACTAGTATATGTATATATATATATATATATATATATATATATATATATAATTAACACAAACACAACTATATTACATGTTATGTAAAGCCTAACTTTGGAACATCATAAGAGTTAGTAAAATATTTTTCCAATATAAAGTATTCATTGTCTACTTGGCTGTTTTACCATTATTTCTTGTCTGTCAAATTATGCTGATAAAGGAACACTAAAGCATGGAATCATAGATTATATAGAGTAACATTTGCAGTGATTCCAGGATTTGAGGGAAAATATAGGTCAGTTTAGTTCCCATAAATATTTATTTCGAATTTGTTTGCAGACGAGGTCATTCAGTGCTTAAGAAGGCCCTACCTCCCAAACAGGAATATGTACTTCAGATAAAAATGTCTGATATACAACGAAAATTGTACAAGGAATTTATGAGTGTTATTTCTGAGTCAAGTCTAGTTGCCTGGGCAACTAACAACCCACTAAAGGCTTTTGCTGTTTGTTGTAAGGTTAGTAAATAGTTTTTTAATCCAAATTTTAATACAAAAGTTGCATTGTTAAGAATTCTATATTGATATCCTTATTTATGTCGCTTACAGATATGGAATCATCCAGACATTCTTCATGATGTCGTGGAAGAACGTAAAAGTGCTGACCTTGACAATGACCTCGACATCGAAGATAAGGCTGCCTTGAACGAAGGACCGAAGGCTGTCACCAGGTCAAGAGCTCAGGTTAAGCCTCCCGGCCCCAAACCCCTATCCTGTGATGAGACCGCGAAACCCAGTATACCTCCAATATCGCCCAAGGATGGCATCAAACTAGAAGAAAACAAGCCCGATGATGGTGAAGAAAGTCATGATAAGCTCTCTTCTTTGGCCAGCGATGAAATGACAAAAGATGGTTCATCATCAGTTGATGCCGAGATGGCTAAGATGTCCGTGAAGAGTGAAGAGAATGCTGAGAAGGCATCAGATGCTGGAGATAGTAGCATTAAGAAAGAAGATAATGAACCATTTACATCAACAGATAGGAAAGATCAAGTGATTACCTATGATTGGGTAGGTTACGCATTGACATACGCATAATTCCTTTTGAAAATATTGTATATACTCTTTCCAATTTTATACATATAGCTTTGTATAAATATAATGCCTATTATTATTATTATTATATGCTATATTTGTTTCTATTTGTGTTAATTGTTGATAGTCTGTTTGCCTACCTATCTCTCCCCCTTCATCCCTCTCCCCCTATCTCTACACCTTAAGAAAGATGACAACGAGCAACATCTGATGTGCTTTAAACTCTTCTTACCGATTGTATTTATTTCTGAAGTTAATCATGAAGTGACACACACATTTACATTTGCTATAGGCCTATGAACTAATGAGCAGCTATGAGCGAGGTGTACTAGAAAATAGCGGTAAATTTGTCATTTTGATGAGCATCATTGAAGAAGCCATGGCAGTTGGAGATAAGATTCTTGTCTTTAGGTAAGTGTCCTTATTACCACCATTTTTATCATCATTAAGACACGGGTCATAAAATGATTATTGTAATCATGGCCTGGAAATTAATAATAATAATAATTAATTTTATTACTATTATTAGCCATATTCATTAAAAAAATATATTTACAGAAAACAAATTCTATATCTTTGTAATGCACCCAAATTAATGACACTTAGACCAGCATATATATCTATATTATTATATACTAAAACTTGTATGTATACATAAGATTTCATCAGAAAATTTGTCACCAGACTATAACTGCTTTTATGAACTGATCATAATATGGCTTCTTGCATGCTGTTTGATTACAGTCAGAGCCTGTTCACATTGAACTTAATAGAGGAGTATCTGTCAAAGACAGCATTGCCAGGTGAAGGCATCACTGAAAAGTGGTGCAAAAATAAGAATTATTACAGTAAGTATTCTACAAGTTACCTGCAAGTTTACTGAATTTCACTGTCGCTGATCATTTTTATTGACCTTTATTGCATTAAGTCAGTTTATGACTTTATGCGATTAGGTTTGTCCCAGGAAACTTGCATTGAAAACGTATTCTGATCATTGCAGGATTGGATGGTAGTACATCAGGTGTTGAACGCGAGAAATTAATCAACCAGTTCAATGCTGATGAAAATGACAAAGTTCACCTGTTCCTGCTTTCAACAAGGTAAGCATGTGATAAATAACTGTCAATATTTGAGGATGTGTAATAATCCAGATATTAATCATTCTTCTAAGCAAGGATTGTCAGTTATTAATTTTTTTTTTTTTTGTAATGTTTTTATTTTGGTTAAGTCAGTTGTATTTTACTGATAAAAGATTGCTCTGTAGTAAGTAATAGTATATAAACTTAATCTTTTGTTTTCGGAATCACTGTTGCTGTGAATTGTTTCAGGTGAATTCTCAGTAAATTTTGTTTAATATGTCCGGGCACCTCTGTGGTCTAATTGGTAGCACACTGGACCACAGATCACTACCACCTGAGTTCGAATCTCAGTATGGGCATATCGGAAGGGTGTTTCATCTTTGACTTCACTTCATTACCTTTGGAGGTCGCTCGGCCTACCTAGCCTACCATGTGCACAAAAGTGGCCATAAAACATCAATCATCATCGTCTGATATAGAATTTTTGTTATGTTGTTACTTTTAATTGTGTACATGTTAACCTTATTTTTCTAGAGCTGGCTGTCTCGGTATTAATGTGGTTGGAGCCAACCGTGTTGTTGTATTTGATGCCTCATGGAATCCTTGCCACGACTGTCAAGCTGTCTGTCGTGTTTATCGCTATGGACAGACGAAACAGTGTGTCGTATACAGACTGGTTTCTGATAACACAATGGAAAAGAAAATATACGACAGACAAATAAACAAACAGGGAATGTCAGGTGATTATAAGATATTCAGTACTGGATTTTACTTTGTTTAAATGTAATATTGGGACACAAGTGATTTAACTGTTGTACATCTGTCATTAAACAAATAATACATCTGGCTATTTTTCCATGATGTTCTATTGTTTTAAAATAGATCGAGTGGTTGATGAATTAAATCCACAGTGTACATATACCAGAAGACAAGTGGACTCTTTATTGCAGTATGAGGTATGTTGTCTTTTTACTGTGCTACATTTATTAGTAGAGCTGATCCTTTAAGTCTTGAATACATTTTTAAATATCAGCATTGGATTTAGGTTTTTTGCAGTAATACATAAGAAGGTGTGTGTGTGTGTGTGTGTGTGTGTGTGTGCACAATTACATACACCAACCACACAGTGTTGAAACTAAAGTATACAAATACAGCTCTCACATATGGTGAAGTTTTTTCTGTTTCTCATTTGTAAATCATGTAGAGTGTTTCCTGGTGATAACTGAAATGTTAATTCAGGAAAAATTTGATGTTATACTAGTTGTTATTGATTCATATAGGACAAGGATCTCGACAGCATAAACCCTGCGGACATTGATGAAGAATATTCGGAACCGGTACTGAATTCAGTGATAAAGAAACATCATCAATGGGTCACTAAGGTAAATACTTGATTCCATCAGTGAAATTTTGAAGAGCAGAAATACTTGAAAATGGACAGGAAAATTTCAGCCCACTGCTACAATGTTTAGATTAAACAGATATTAGGTCAGTTTATCTCATTAATCATGATATCCCATAGTGTACATTATGTAAGTTATCAAGCTTCTAACATGAAATATATTTGTGATGTGTGTTGTCTAACTTTGTAAAGTAAAAACTATCAGTGTGGACAATTCTTCTGTTCATGGCTCGATATTCTGTTAACAGGAAAATTTTAAATATTAAATGGTGGCATTCTGGGCTAATGTTTACTTATACAATTGAAATGTATTGGTGCTTGGATCTTGAAAATACACTTCATCTGGATAAATAAGCCCTTTATCAAGCACATCCATCATCTGGTCTCAGCAAAGTTTCACATATCCATTATTGTTGGATGTCTATTTGGGTTGTAGGGTGGCATAACACTTGATTGCTCTATATACTCCAGGCTTTATGTATCTCATGCTGTACAGTTTAATGTACCAGAGTCCACCCTGAAAGCATATTGCTAAAGTCTTAAGAGAAATGGTCTCTTGAAAATTATAATTTGTTCTTAAGACTTACTTGTTTACGGTTGTTTTAGTTGGGATTTTTTAAGTAAATGCTATTCATCCTTCAACTTATAAAACTTTTAGATATCTCATGTTGGCATTTTACTATAAAATACTTCAAATGGTTCTTTCTAATAACAATGTTTTATTAAATTTACTTTATTATTATTATTATTAATAGGACTATTATGTCATTAAGTAATACTTGTGTTAATTGTAAGTTTATGAACAGAAATACCTGGACATTTTGCTTCTGACAGATTTTAATATTTAAAACAAGATTTTGTCATATTTATAAAGTAAATTAATATTGTGATGCTGGACTTGTCTCATCTGAGATAAAGTAATAAAAATTTGAAATGTTTCAGAAAACTTGAATGAAAATATGGTTAATATGCCTTAGTGGTGTGTGTGTGTGTTATATATATATATATATATATATATATATATATAAACATATATAAACAGACTTATATGTTGATTATTGACTTCATAACTGGACTGGTTTGATCAGGGTTTGAGCTGTTGTCACTATTAATATATTGTTTCTCTCAAACTGTTCATTCTCACTTTAATTCCACTTGCAATCACACTCATATATTAAATGCTTTTATGAGAACATGGAAATGGTACTTCCATAGCACACATGCAAGAACACTGGACTAAAAACCTGCATTTCATTGTAGAATCCCAGTGTTACCATTTATACAGGGACGTTTCCTTTGAGAGGTGCCCCGTAGTCTTCTATCTTAGGTGTAACCAGCACTTTGGTTATACAGAGTATTCACTCATTCACTTTACAAGAACATGGTTACTATTAGTGTTGTTAAAGCGATGTTTATGGTGATTGTCTTGTTTGTAGATGTCAGCTTATTTAGAGCGAATGTTTATGGATGTTCTCTACTGCACCGTAGTCGCTGTAGCATCATGCCGTATTTCTATATTCTCTTCAGAAACCATTCACTCATGAGTCACTGTTGATTGATCGTAAAGAGGAGAAGCTGACCAAGACAGAAAAACGTCTTGCTAAACAAGGCTACGAGATGGAAAAGAAGATGAACATCTCCTACAGTAGACCATCATATAGCGGCTTCTACTCGAAGAACAATGTCATTGGACCAAACATGATTAGACCAAATGCTAGGTGTGTTATCTAAGAGTTCTGCACACATGCATGTGTGTGGGCACATATGTGCTCACACACACATACACAGAGAGGGGGGGGGGGTTAAGCCATTTTATTGAAAATTTTAGAACAACTGTTATTTTGTAATATACAGATGTTATTATTTGATCTGTGTTGATATCATTCTTTTCACCCTACAGGTATACAGTGTCAGTGAACAGACCAATAGCCAGCGTCCGCCCAATGATGTCCACACCAATACCAATGCGTGCCGGTCTGCAGAGGGGAGGTGTTGGCCGGATTGGTACAAATCAGCCTCAGGCAATTCTCAGGCCTGGTGTATCTGTACAGCAAATAAAAACTACAACAGGTTCGTATTATTTGTAGGAAAATAAACTCATTATTTTGCTAAATGAAGAAATGATTTTGAGGAAAGTGATCAGACTGGGAAAAAACCTAAATAATTTAGTCATTACTAATTAATGTTTTTAAATATAAAGCAAGAAATATTACAATTAATTGGATAATCTTCTTTCTCTTTTCACAGAAAAGAGTAATTGCGCAACTGATTTAAGCACTGTTTTCTTATGCAGAATATTATGTTATTGGTGATATTTTATCTTCATCACAGACATAATAATTCCTGGAACCTCTACATCAACTGACTCACGCAGTAACCGCATCCCAGCTGGTGAGAATGTCTTGGTTATCAAAACGCCTAAGGGCGTCTACATACGGACAAATCAGGGAAAGATATTCGCTGTGCGAACTGCCCCGAAAAATATAACTCAGAACACCGCCAGTGGAACAGGGGGTACTTCTAATCAACTAGCACAGGGTCAGAAAGGAGCATCAGCAGCTGGCATTATGAGTTCTATATTACCCATGAAATCTGGTGGCAAAGGTTAGTCTATGTGTTTGTTGGAATGGTTTTGTGTGTGTGTGTGTGTGTGTGTATGTGTGTGTGTGAAATATATGCTTAATGTTTGAAAGCTCAATTAGACAGGGGATTTAATCAGATCTATTGCATTTACCTTTTTTGCAGTGGGTAAATGTTCTTGGTAAGTCATGTAGATAGTAACATGACTGATGCAATTGTCATCTTCATCATCATTGGTCTTATTCAAAGTAATTTTGGATAGCCTTAAGCCTTGTTATTTAACACCATGGAAGACTTTTTTATTTTGGAAATGGGGAGTGGGTCAAGCTGGTGGTTAGAAGAAAATTTCTCTTGCAAAAGACATGTTTTATCTTCTCCAGTAGTCTCAAATTATCCTAAAAATGCACAAAACCCAACTATTTCTCAGTACACCCCCAGCTGCATGTGGCTCACTTTGCTCTGCAATTTCCTTTCCTGTTTTTAGAGGTTTTGTTTTCTTCAAGTGCCACTCTCACCCCTATAACACGAATTGTCAAGTTAACTGTGCACCACAGCTAATTCATACAGTTAATTAAAAGACACTTATTTAGTTAGACCAAAAGTGGGCACATCTTTCTATTAACTGGTAATGTGATCTTTTGATAAGTAATTCCTTGACAGTATGGCAGGTGTTGGTTTGGTATTATGGATATGAGCATTTAACAATAGCTTGCTGTTATAGTATGTTTATGTAGGAAAAGAATTGTCAATTTTTTCTAACAGTTCTACACTCTATTTCATATTTACTGTTTACAGCTGAGTGTAACTGCTGATATTTATGGATAAATAGATTCCATCAAATATACCTTTGGTTCTTGCACATAAACAGTTATGTTATTCCAATGTTATTGTTTTTTAATACTGCATCTATTTAAGCATAATGGTGTCAATAGCTGAGTAATGCTACATTGTTTCTATCTTTCCATTAATACAGTTGCATTACCAATGAGTAAGGATGGTGTAGGAGGAAAGGGAAGAGTCTCCATGGTAACGACAAGCCTACTGCACATGGCATCTGGCACCGTGGCAACAAATAAGCCAACTATAATCAAGGGCAATATAAAACCGAATAATTATAAGATAATCAAGGTGAAGGTTGGTGATGAAGAGAAGATGCTGAAGATGCCCATTGCGCCAACAACTGTGCACAGTGTGATGCCAATGTTAAAGCCAAAGCCAGCCATCACTGTTGTTTCGAAGAAAGGTGATGACCGAAAGAAGCACCACCCAAGTAAGATTACAGTGCTGTCTAGTTTGCCGCAGAAGATCCTGGAGAAAGCTGAGCTTTTGAAAAGAGCCAAGGCATTGGCAGCAGCCAGCAAACAGAAGGATGATGACGATGACGATGATCATGATGATCAACAGATGGAAAAGTTGGAGGAATCCAAGAAAATTAGCAGGTCACCAGAGCGTGGTGTTTCCGACAGCAAAGAGCCATTTGGAGATGAATCTGAAAAACAATCTGAACACAATGCTTCTGATAGTAACATTGAAGCAAAGGTTTCTGATGCAATAGAAAGTCAAGTGAACAGTGCTGAATCATCAACACAGGAATCTGACATAAGTAATAAAGCGCCAACCGATACAGCTTCTACACAAAATAATTCTAGTCTCAAAGGTGTAGATTCTGTGCCTAGTTCTGATGCATCAAGTGACACAAGTTCATTATCGGAGAAAGCTATGAGCAGGTCGTCAGTGGCAAACCAGTCAGAATCCTCCATGCCGAAACATGACATGGATGATGCAGCACCTACACAGCACAATGCTACACACCCTGAAGAGTCGGCCAGACACCACGGTTATCCACCAGAATCATCGATAGATGTCTTGCAACGAGGTCAGACAGGACGCGTTTCTGTGGATGGCAGTATGACTCACCAGAGGTCACCAACAGTCGCTCAGCAAAATGTCCCATCATCCTTCACGCAAGAACACAGTCAGCAAGCCAATATTACATCTAGCAGCCACAACCAATCACAGAGCTTACAACATCAAAAGCAGCAGCCTCCGCCGCAGCAACAACAACAACAGCATTCATTGTCAGGTATGGCATGTCAGATGTCCAGCTCGGATCTTGGCCAGCAGAACAATTCATTGTACAGTGCACAAGATGTATCAACACATGGCAGGCTACATCATGGCCAGATGATGCAGGGCTTGCAGCATAGCATGTCAGCACAGCCATCAGGAATGACACACAACAGCCAGAGTATGCCACAGAACCTGAAGCCACCAGCATATGGTCAGTCTAACCTAAATCGAGAGCAGGATGGTCATGATGCCGGCCACATGGATATGCGATACAAGGATCATATTCGGAATGCACCACCTTCTGAGTTTGGTGGGCAAGCTGAGATGTCCAGAGGCATGTCCTCCACATATGGATCATCAAACGGGGATATGGCTGGTGGGTACAAACAGAGCAGAATGATGCAACAGAATGCTGTGACAGCCAACGTCACCGAGCCAGCTGCATGTGCTGAACAGGGGAGCACTCCAAGTGTCTCGTATGGGTTTGGAACCCAGCAGCAGAAGGCTGTCAGTGACTATGATAGCGCTTTGCATCCAAATGCACCTCATCTTGATTCAGCAAGAACTCAATCTCAGACATCATACTCTCAGGGTCAGATGAGTGCCGAAAAGCCAGTACCAATGGACACAGATGAAATGAGTGCAGCAGCCAAGGCTAAGAAGTCACGGAAACTGAAAGAGATGAAATTGTCAAAGGAGAAAGCACAGAAAGCACTAAAAGACAAGGAGAAGAAGAAATCAAAGGATCAAGAAAAGCCAAAGAAGGAGACCCAGCAGGCACAGGTGGCGCCATTCCGAACAAGCTTTGATTCTAAAGAAGAAGGTAGAATGCAGCTCGGCTCTGGTCTGGAAGCAGGTCAACCATCGAGCATGATGTCCAGCCAGAATCCATCATTCCACAACATGCCCGGATTTCAGGACATCAAATCTCGAGGTCACGAGCCATCTAGTGGTGACAGCATGAGACGGAGCACATCAGCCACGGGCCACCAATCTCCGGCCGACACTCTGGGAATGCTTGGTGAGTCGCTCCTGGAATCGATCGGCGTGTTGAACCAAGACAGCGAGGGAGCAGTGCAGAATGGCGTCCAGAGCGGCAAGTCGTTTGCTAACTGCGGCAGCAGCGTGAACATCGGCAGCAGCAGGAACGTCAGCGAGACGATTCCACCAGCCCATAGCAAGCACCAGCAGCAGCAAGCCACTGTTCCGTCTGCTTATGGTGAGCAGAATTACTCGGGATACGGATATCCTCCGGTGCCGAGCAACCCGTGGGTGACCCCGACTAGCCCGTCGCTCTGGCCACCGAATTCGGCCAACCAGTCCAAGTCGAGCGCGGGCACCAGCCAAGGCGGTGCCACGCACACGGACACCGGCAATTTTACGCCTGCCCCCAATGCGCATGCTAACCCACCAGTCTCGAATATGGACAGCATCTCAAACTCGGCCTTCACGCCGATGAATAGTGCCGTTGGCCAGAACTACAATCTCGGCTTCCCACAGTTCCCGCAGCCGCACTATCCGTACGCAGCGCCTAGCGGCTATTACCCGACATCGCAGGGCCACTATCCGGCCCCAGGACCCGAGGCCTGGCCCGGCAATCTGCACGAGGCGCCGTCCGGATACGGCCCCTATCCCAGCAGCACGATGCCCTACGCGACGATGATGCCTCCGTCTGCGCACATGCCGTTCATGCCGCAGCCGATGATGCCCTCCGTTCATCAGAGTATGATGGCGGCGCCATCTTACGGCTATCACGGCAGCTACTTGCCGCCGGCAAGCGCCTACTCGCAGGCCGGACTTCAGAAGGATCACGACAGCCAGAGCGCGGCACCGAGCAATCTTACGTCGTTATAATAATGGAGCTTTTTTCTACTGCGTGTACATACAGACGCTGCGTCCTAGACGCGTGTGGGCGATGGGTGGACCTGGGTCGGCTCGGAGACGCCCACGCGTTCGGTCTGCCCACATCGGCATGCGCGTGGAGCCGAAATCAAACGCCCCCACAGATGTCCGCGTACGCGGGTGGGTGAGTGGTTGGGTGGGCGTCCGTAATGGGTGGGTGGTTGGGAGTTTGTTGTAGGAAAATGGAGATATTTTTGTCGTAGTTAGCCGCAAGCCTTCGGGATGCGAGCCTGAGCTGTACACCCACGATCAACAACCGCTACGATGGATAGGCGGCAAAGCGCGCATCGACAACTACGGCCTGTACGCCGCCAAAGGATGACCGGCTACAATCAGGGTGCCTATAGAGCTCCGTGTCTACTTACTGTTAGTCGGTGGACCGATTTTCTTTTCGGGCTCTCTGGCAGCGCCCTCTCTCTCTCTGCTGAGACTGATGTTAGTACACTAGTCATTATCATCGCTTCGGTTAGTTTTACTGTAAACGTGAGTTACTGTCTGGCTATGATTTTTTGGTATCATTGTGATTATGATTATTATTATTAATAATATCATTACTACTACTACTACTACTATTATTACTACTACTACTACTAACTACTATTAATACTACCGGATGTGTTTGTTGTATGTTTTTTGGCGGTATGTGTGTCTCAACTGGCCGCAGCAGTACACTCACGCCCGAGACTGATCCGTTCTCGACGAGAAAGGACGTCATGAAGTAGCATAATACTGAGTCTGGGTGGGTGGGCAGACAGATGGATGGATGGATGGGTGGATTTTTGGGGTGGGTGGGTTGATTTTTTTCGGGGTGGGTGGGTGATTTTTATGATTGGGCCGGGGGTGGCCTGCGGTGAGCTGTGTTAAGCGAGGACGTTACTTATAATGTCCCGTTCGTTGTAGTGTGTTTAATTTACTGATTAGATGTTTACGTGAGTACGAGAATTTATATGTTATTTATTACGCTTGCCCATGGATCAGGACTAACGTTTATATTACTGTTTGTTGACGCTTACCGCTGCGAGCAGACTATTATTATTATTATTATTATTATTCTCAGTATAGTTGGGTAGGTAACACGTGTTTATTGTGTCCGTATCCGTCTGTATCCGCGTGCGTTGCCAACGTTCGTGCGAGCGCGCGCGTGTGTGCTTGGGGGGCGCACGCCTTCGCGACGCACGCGTAATCTCATTTCCAATTTCAGGCTGTTCTGCATTTTAAGGTGTAACTTGTACATTACGATGCGTGGCGTCTTTAAACTGCATTTGATTCTAGAGCGGTACGTAATGTTGTTGTTAGAAAATGTTTTCGATGTTTGTTTTTAACAGATCGTCTCGATCGGTTTTAATATTTACCAATGTAAATAGGCTTTGGGGGCGCCGAGTCCGCGGGGAGCGTGGTTTGGCGGTGGCCCGGTGTCTTAGGGTGGCCTAGATGTTGTAATGGGGTTAAAGGCGTAGCTGCTAGCTTTCTGACAATAAGTTAATAATCCGTGGTTGTTTGTTCTTGATCAGTAGACCGTATCCGTGATGTACTGATGACGATGATGATAGTGATGATGATGATGATGTTGATGATGATGATGATGAGAATGTTGTTGTGATTTATCGCTTTTTGTCCTTCCCCGAAGTGATCGTGTGTCCGGGTATCTGTATAACGCCACTGTATATTTAATGTGAACGTGAGTGACTTCAGTGTACACATGTATGTATAATTAGTATGTTGAAAAGAAATACCCATGAAAATAGGTCTAGAAATCACGGCTTGTGTATGTGCGCGTGTATGTGTGTGTTTGTTAAAGTTTAGTAACATTACACACTAAAACCCAATTATTTGTTCCAATTGATGTTTCAGGGTAGATCACTTGAGAATTAGTGCATGTGAGCAAGCCAATTTGGAGGCCAACGTAATTAAATTACAGTAAAGGTGCACTGGATATCATGCTGATAAATATTCCTAATACCATGCATCTGAATTTTAAATGAAATGAATCCACAGGCTAGACTAAAACTATTGTTCTCATATAGTATCCACTTTACCTGGTGGCAAGACGTTGATACTCTTACCAGTTAAAGTACGTATTACAAATTACGACCAACACCAATAATCAGTAATATGATAACTATATCAACTGAGGCTGCTTATATTCACGAATAGATATACGCTTTATACATAATTAAGAATAGAAAAGTCACTTTTCATAAGACGCAACGCCATACCCATCTGTGTGCCTGTTTTGTTGTGTTTTGACGGATTAGAGGCACCTTTTAATGGCCGTTTAGACTTCTGGTACCTTAAAGCAATTTGTTTGGGATATTTTCATCATACCGGGAAATTATTACAACTATAGATTGGAATAATTCCAGCCATTTGGCATTTTCAGTTTATCAGAACTATGATAATATTAAGACTAACTATATTACAATACAGAAATATTTTAATTGCCCGTGCGCTGAAATTCAGGCGGCTTGGCAGCAACAACCAGTTGCCATACAAGGCATCCTCGTGAATATCGGAATCTGTCGGATCACTCGACAATTACCATCGTCCCTGTGGCATGATTGAGTTGTGTACTGACGTCATCAACATATGTGTTTTGGTTCAGTCGTGCATGAATCTAACCCAGAAGTGGCTGAAGTATTGCTTGTTTTATCCAAAACTGTGCTGATGTTCTATCTACCACAAAAGAAACTTAATGCGATGTTTCTACCCATTAAAAAAATCAATTTCCTTTGGTGATGTATTGTCATTAAGATGGCAACAGGAGTGAAAGAATGGAGTGCGCTCCTTTCGAACAGCGAGGAAAACGGATTCCGGGCTGAATAGTGGAGAAGTTCAACAGACTTGAAAAGTAAAACTCTTTAACGACAACTAAGAAATTACTGAATAATATCTGCTTCTTCAATAGCAAAATTAAGCAATTTGCATTTGTTATAAACTGTAGTTGGAACGCTGCTACTTGTAGCACCAAAAACATTATTTTGCACACCTGAGAGGTTGATATAGAAACTGAACACTAGCACCCAGGAAATACTTTTTTGAATCCAAAGTTACTGAGATGTTTGCATTCACGACTTCATTACAGTGGTGACTGCTTTCTAGGTTAAAAAATAACTCCGGTTAAATAAACAGGGTCTGATATTAAATTTTCATGTCTACGCATGATCTTTTGATGCACTTCATTAGAAGTTAGGACGTAAAATGAAGCATTTTTCAATAATGTAAGATCAAAGTAATTATACTACATCTAATATGACCGAATCAACGACAAGATCTAAACGAAGAACTGATCTAATTGATAAACAGGTGATGAACGACGTATTAAGTTTTAAATATATTGAATTACCGTTGTTGGGTAGACTTTTCCATGGCTCAAGAGATGACTTTATCGAAATATCTTGTACTAATGTTTACGGAACGTAGAAAAGATGTGGATCTTCTGGTCGTAGAGACAGTTGTGGTTAACAGGTGCACTAACAGCAGCTAGACTACAGGTTTGAAAGTAAGTATCGGTAATTTGTATACTATTTTTCACGCGCTCTGCTACATATGGACAGTATAAGCTTGATGATCGTACAGCCAATCAACAGGAATATTCTAATAATCGGTACCTTTAATGAAATTCACGAGTGGTTAAAATACGAGGAGCAGAAAGAGATTCTATGTTATTTATTTATTAATTAGATGTAGCACTTAGAGCTGTGGAATTCACACCTTCGATTGGATTGCCAGACGTTTCACCGCCTTGGATGATTCACCGCCGAAAATATCTATCGTTCACCGCCAAAAGCTGATTTTTGCCTAGACGGTTCACCGTCGAAATTTATTGCATGAATAGATTTGTGGGGAAACATGAACCACCTGTGTAATATAATAATACCCAAAATAATATGTCTGTAAAAACCTTATAAGAGAATTAAAAGATAATTATTATTTACAAAACTTGTAAGTTCAATCAGACGTCTTTACTAAGCTGAGTGTGCTTTAGTGAAATCGTGATATTCTTATAAGAACAGCACAACGTTTGTAATTGATTGTCACCCTTTTACCTGTAATAGAAGTTCTCAAATGCAGTCGTAATAAATAAATCCCCAAGTTTAGATATAACCACTTGAATACCAATTGAAAGGATATCTTCAAACCAAGAATTCATTTGTCCTGACGGTATAAATTCACGTTCGTCTTTCAATCAGGAATTACATTTTAGTTAGTAGTTAGTGAATAATACCATACTCATACAGGTATACATATTATTCAGATCAGAAGCGAATCAATAGGATTCGAGTTGCACCTCTCACGATTCGTGTGAAGTAGATTATTTCAGCGACGACTGTTCCATCTAGTCGAACTGCGTTTGCGGGTCGCACTGCGCAAAGCTTGCAACAAGTATTGGCACTTGTGCGCTAAATCATTGGTAGTTATTGCGTTGAACTGTCCAATGAAAAAGTTATGTTTAGCAATAGCAAAACCACAGAGGGGCATTTGTTATCGACATATATATTGGCTAGTTCTCTCATATTTGGTTACAGACATAACTGTAGTTTCGCAATACATCATCCTTTAATTATAATATGTGATATTTAGCACCGCAAAGCACGAGTGAACCGTTATAAATTTGTTAATCAGACAGTTTGGTTATTTTATGAGAACATGAGACTTTTACAGGAATTTAAGCTTAAACGTCTGCAGTGATGACGGTTGATTTTCCCCGAAAAAAAAATATTCCCCATCTATTAGCGAAAAACAAACAATAAATATTTAACATAATGGATATTCCATGAAACTGGTATAATAATTCGTAAATTGCTGAAGTCTTGTGAATTGCCTCCAAAATCGTGTTTTTAAAAACCAATACATTTGTTCCACGTCAGTACACCGTGTACACGACATCGCCTATCAACAAATTTCAGTCGATCTCATGATCAGCTTCTGCGCATGCGTCGCGGAACTCCTACCACCCGAGAAAATTTAGTTATCGCGAAGATTTAAATTTTAACATTACATGATAACGTTCCTATATATATATATATATATATATATATATATATATATTTACATACACGCACATATTGGTAGATATGAAGTATATAATGCAGGTTACTTTGGGATTATCACATTTTATCTGATCGCGTATAGACATTACACGTCTCGGGAAGCAAATTTGCTACTTTGTCTTGTAAATCGTCCAGAATTTGTATTTACAATTTATGATTTTATGTGCACACACACTTAAATTTATACTGTGTTTGCACTATGACGCTTGAAATAATACAATTAACGGCAGTCTTGTATTTAACTTATTACTGGTATAATTTAAAATATATTTTAAAGTTTTGGTTAAAAAACATCACATTGCAACTTTTTTGCCAACAAAAATATGTCCTAAATCCCAGATGTCAAGTGAATAATGTAAAGATACTCGGGTTTAGTAAATGCGTGTTTGCAGCTTAAATTAATATAATGAATTTGTGATAATGCAAAAAACCTAGAAACATAATTAAGTTACCCAAAAGGCACATTTTTTTAGGTGGGTTCATTTGAGAGATTATTCTGAAAATTGCATTTCGAGCTTCCAATTTGTTTGGCATTTATCGATACACATAATGATATTATTATTAAGATTACCGTATATGAACTATTTTTCAGATTCAATAATATCCGTTTGGTTCGTAGCCACGCCGCTACCACAGTTATTATTTTTTTTTAGCCTAGTCAAACCTGCCAGATATGGCCGAGGGGTGACACCTTAGGAAAACACCCACAATAATGTGAGCCGGATTCGATCCCAGAATTTTGATTTTTTTGTAGTGGAATGTTCTAACCACTGCCATATCTGAAACACCCACTGTACCATAATTATTACTGTCGACTATCCGTTTTGGGAGTCCGGACCGATTGTTAATATAAGTCCCCGCGAATATAAATACCCTTATATTAACAAAACAAATTACAGTTTGCTTTTGGATGTATGCACACGTTGGTCGGCACAGGGGAGATTCATATGTACATATTGATACTTTGATAGATCACAGTTTGCTGTTATTTAGCCATCTAATCTTTGACGTCATGGCATCCGTAACTGTATTTACATGAACGACTCTCACGCAAACATTCTGGAAATATTATCAAAACGAAACAGAAATGTTAGCTCTCAAAGATGAATTCATGCAATTTTAAACTCGAATGAATTACGGTGCATTCATAATAACAAAAGACGTTCAAGGGATACATCGCACAAACGGTATCTTGTTGTTATTGGGTTATTTTATTTCGCAGGTAAAATTACATACAACATATGCATACCAAATACATACAAAATACAAACTTAATGAAAAAAGTGGTTACTGATAGACAGTTAAATCAGTAGCTATTGCTGCGGCTTAGCTCTAAAAAGCTGATACACTCGTGTGTCAAAATGTTGTCGGTGGCTCCTTGGGTACGCATTAAGGTACGCCAAGTGGGTCAAGCAATCTAAGAATGTAAAGAACTAAAGTGAAAGACGAAATTACCCTTCAGACTTAGGTCGGGTATCTAACTCAAATCAAAGAGGCATTTGACTAACTGCGTACTACAGGTTTAACCACAAAGAACTCATGGAGTTGTATCAAAGTTGCTAAAGGTAAGTCGGTATCAGGATGGGTATCATACCAGATTTGACGAGCTATGATAAAAAGCGTGAATAATAATAATAATAATAATACATTTTATGTAGCGCTCTATACAATCGGATTAAAATTACCCTAAGGTGCTTAAACTCTGATTAGATTAGATTATTTGAGCGAAGCCGTATAAAACCTACATGTTTCGCTAAACGAGTCGAACAATATCCAAAGGTAATAAGGCGAAACGAAAGATGAAACACCCCCAGACATAAGCAGGGGCCTGATTTGTACCCAATTGCTCTTTAGGTTATCAATAGTGAATGGTGAACTTCGTAGAAATTCTTAGCCCGAGACACCGCCATTTGTAAAGGAAAACAAATAAATAAGTGTATATACTTCTTATTTATAAAACAAAAAATCCAAAACACAACAAAAAACAAGAGAACAAGCAAAAAGACATACTGCGGCGAGGATTAATGCCATAAATGCTAGTATACACAAGCTGACTGTGCGTAATTTCACTGCCGGCAAACGGTCTGCCAAGAAGTCTTACAGTTTACAGTCTATATACAAACTGATTATTGCCAGAAACTGCCGCTACGGCGTCATAGACGGTCGGATAAACGGATAGGAGTTTCTCAGATTCTGATATCGATTCCGGATCCGTTCGATTGGTCCCACCGCTTCCCCCAGATTCCGCGTTGGGTCGGTCGTCGAGCACGATTCCGTTCTCTTTACCGTCCTCGGGGCCCCGCAGGTCGGCGTTCCCGTTCCGGACGCACTGGTCGGCGTACGGTATCCGAACGGAGACGAATCCCGCCAAGTTCAGCTTTCTTAGTACGGAGGGTCCGACGGCGGCAAGGACGAGCTCGATGCCGACCTTTCTGTAGTCTTTGTGCAGCGTTTTCAGCAGGTCGAGTCCCATCACGTCCGTATAGGATATTGGAGAGCAGTCGACAACGATTGTGTGCGTACTGTCGGTAGGGATGTCGTCGCTCTTCGCGACATCGTCATTCAGCTTCAGGTCATCGACGGAAGCGATCCCGTTGACTCCCGTATTCTTGGTTGGCTGACCAGCTTTCTGCTCGGCCTTGGCCAATTGGTAGCAGTCGGCGGTTTGCCGAAGGATTCCTGATTTGAACTTGCTGACGTTCATGTAGAAGAGGGGCGCGTCAAATCTGAACACCTTGATCCCGGACGGTTCGCTCTTCCATTTCGACAGCGCGCTCTTCTCGCCGATGTAGATGTCTGAATGGCCGACGTTGACCAGTCGGCTTCCGGATACGATGATCCACTGGACGAGCAGCATGAGCATGTTGATCAGTATCCCGGTGACCAGTCCAATGGTGATATCGAATATCACGATGACGAGGAAGGTGATGATCCAGGTGAAGAAGTCGCACTTGCTGACCCGCCACAGGCGTTTCAGATCCTTGAACTGCTTGAAGAGCGGAAACAGGGCGACGATGATGATCCCGGCCAGCACCGAGACGGGAAGCGACCTGAGCAGCGGACCGAGGAACATGAACACGAGAAAGACGAGAAGGCTCGAGAAGAGGCTGGCCACCTGGGTCTGGCCGCCGACCGCCTCGTGGACCAGAGTCCTCGGCGGTGCCTGACATCCGGTGAAACTGTTCAGGAACGGGCCGATCGTGTGACAGACGCCGTAAGCGAACATCTCCTGGTTGGCGCTAACTCGGTAGTTGTGCTTCTGCGCCATCATGTTGACCATCGTGAACGAGATGGCGAAGCTGATGATGGCCACGACGAAAGCGTCGGCGACGTACGTCGGTGCATTCGTGAACGAGGGCACCCTCGGAGGCGGCATGCCCAGAGGGATGTATCCTATCACCCGCATCTGATACCTCTCGTGCAGGTGGCAGAAGTGCGAGATGATGGTGCCCAGCACGAGCACGAGCAGCTCGGCCGGTATCGGCATCTTCATTCGGGATTTGCACCGTTCGTTGATCACCTCCTTCATGATGACCAAGACGAATATGCAGATCAGTCCGGTGACCAGTGCGGCGACGTTCGTCTCCGTGATGTGCAAACAAACCAGATAGACGATCCGCGGCACCCGGAACACGCCCGGCGGATTCTTCACCGTCAGTCCGAACAGACTGAGCATCTGACTGCCGATGATCTGGACGGCGGCGCCGTTCAGGAATCCTCCCATGAACGACTTCGACATTAGGAGCGAGATCTTGCTCAGACCGAGCACGGCCATCAGCAGCTGGAAGCCGCCGGCGATGATGGACACCGACATGGCGATGTCCACCTTAATGGCCTCGTACTCTTCCTGGGGGTACGCCAGTCTGCTGTCGTTTTCCGTCGACGTCCGGTTCCCGTCGCCCATCACGATGCCCCTCTTCTCGAGTTCTCTCTCGACCACGGAGCCTATGACGAGGCTCGTCAGCGCCATCGTGCCCATCGAGATGTGACGAGAGGTCGCCAGAAAGTAGTAGATGACGACCGGGAAGACGCTGGTATATAGGCCGTAGACCGGAGGCAATGAGGTGAGCATGGAGAATCCCATACCTTGCGGGATCTGGATGGCGCCGACGCTCAGTCCGGCCAGGAAGTCGAACAGCAGCCACTTCTTCCATTTGTATATGCGCAGGATCCCGATGAAGGGCAGCAGCGACAGAACCCGCCGTTTCCACGCTTCAGCCGTACACCGACACGTTCGGGAGCAGTAGGACTTCAGCCTTGACCTTGTACTAGGCGGAAACTCTTGTTTCAGATCGAATGTCTCTATCAGTTCATTATTTGTGTACGATGGTCGGTCGATTAAGATGCGACCTTCCTCCATAATGGGGCCGTTCTTCTAACCTCTGAAAGTACAACGCATCAAAGAGGCTTATTAAACTAGCCTATTTATATTATCTATAACCTATTTATTGTATTTGTATATTTCTGTATAAAATATTGCGTGTTCTATTTGAGGCAGAATAATGCCCTTTTCAGTAAAAAAAAGGTGTCTTAGAGCAGCTAACGTTGATTAAGGCATTCTATAAACTATCATTATCGTAACGATACCAATATAGCACCAAGGAGTCGTTATCTGAAAGTTTTCAGTACATCTTTATTACATATACAAATGGACTAAGCTTCAGCTGTGTACATGTTGATGTAGTGTTGAATAAATACGTTCATTGAAGTGTTCATAATGATCGAGTGCATAAAATCGCGATATGCGCTAACTATATATTTACATGGTGGTTATAGAAGTTAGAGATGTAAGCCGAATGGTGGAGTGGATGCCCCGAAAGGTATGGCTAGCCGGTTGAATCATATTATAGTATTTAGACAAGCGTAATATTTTAGTTAAACCTATATGTTAGCTGAATAGACCAGGCGTGTATTATTTGTTCAATCAACGTCGTTTCTTAACACACGCGACACCAAACAAAACAAATCCCATAAATTATTTACGCGTGTATAGTTATTTTACAGTCTGAGAAATGGCGCTGAAGGTTGGGGTTCAACACCCAATTGAATCCCTGTATTTAAGGGATGTTTCTCTGGGGAATTGCCGTTCGACCGTTCGTTCCAGACGTGAAAGTGTTTGATAAAGCATTAGTTGCCAGAAACCAAATGTTGTTCGCAAAAATCGTCAGTAAAGGATAGGAAGTGGTTAGGGCTTTGAATGCGTGAGAAGTGTTTGACGCATTGAAGCACGTAGAACTGAGCATGGAACCGCACGTAAGAGGACATACACGTACAGTAACTCGCATCACTTTATTAATAAATTAGGATGTATACAGTCGAGCGTCATGGGTCACCATTCAGTGTTCGCAGCGAGCTTGGGAAAGGGGTACCCGATGGGCGTGATATTGTGACACTAATCAGATAATTGGTTCTAAGTTTTCATAAGGAAAACAAAAACAAGAGTTAGTTCGCTGATCTGCGCCGCCGGATGTAAATTCATCAAACGTCATCCACGATTTAGAACCAATGATATTAGCCCATAAAGCTCTGGGTGTCGCAATCACGTTTACATACTTGATGAATATAGAATAAGGCAGAGGTTACGGTTTAACAGCTCGCTCTCTAGCAACATCACCGAGAGGTTTTTAAAGCCTCTTAGAGGTGTGATTTTTTTTCGTTTTCTTTCCAAGTTCTGTTAACGAGGTGATGAATTGATGATTATTCGTCCTGTAACACAGCTGTGAGACTCTGTCTTCACATTATCCAAAACCCTGTTTTACGGTCGGCTGAATAACGACAGCTCAACGCAGTAATAAAAAAAAGGATAAAGAAACTACTGGATTAAGATGATGAATTGGCTAATAGTGTTACCTCGAAATAGAAATCCTTTGTTCATAAATAGATAAATTTATATCATGCGAAAATAAATACGTTCAACGGAACGCCTGAAGTTCACCTTTTGGAGTGCGCGCAATTACTTCCACTGACTCTTATTCCTGGTCATAATTGATAAAATTGTACTTTAATTTATTCTTTCCAGATAATCACACTCGTCTTCTGTTCTATTGTAATGGTTTTGTTTTGTTGTTCGGGGAGAACCCCCAGGCTGTCGCTTAATCAGCACAGCCTCTATGTTGGAGTGGTTGAGAAATCTCCTCCCCCACCACTCACAGGGGAACAGTACGGAAATATGGAGCCGAAATACACTGAGGGTGGTCACTGCCAGAGTGTTTTACGTCCTCAGGGTTTTTTAACTTCCCCCTTTATTTTTTAATAATTCAGTGGAAACGGCAGCGCCATTTAACGTGGTCATCCACCCACGATGTAGTGAGCCGAGAAATTAATCCCTAGAAAAGTTTCGACCTCTTACGGGGTTCGAACCTGTGACCGTTGGCACCAAGTGCCGGGTGCTTAACCGCTAGGCCACCGGAGCTCACTAATCTATTGTAATATAACAACGTTGCTAGATAAACCATCAGCACCCTTCTGGTGAACAAGAGATACAACGACGCTTCTGTTAGTCCTACCTTATATCAGTCTGCACGCACCCGGTGTTAAAACGCCAAAAGCCACGAGAAACACAACTGCGAAGCTGGATAGTTCAGTAGTAGGGTGTTGGACTAAACACCAGTAGGTTCTCGGTTAGAATCCACCAACTGGCTGCTAGTTTTCTACGTTTTCACTGGTTGGTCATCGATTGATTATTGCAGTTTAGTACAATCTCATGGCAGTCAACCGATCCATATATAACCAAGAGACTCAAACAAACAACACACTCTGTAATAGCATCTATATATATATATATATATATATAATATATATATATATATATTATATACAGAAAATATTCATTTGACGAGATTAAAAATATTCATTTCTTAGAGCCCAGGTGTGCTATTTATTGATCATTGAAGCAGTTAAAAATATTGTTAGATCACGCTAGCACCACTTTAGTAGCATGTTGGATACTCCCGTGGTGTAGTCAGTAACTCACTGCGGAGCCGGCCTCCAGCACGTTGGGATCGACTTAGATTATTCCCCGTATGTGTGAGATGTTTCATCTACCAAAGAAACTGCCTTGAATTTATCGTCCCATTTATATAGCCAGCAGCTCGTTGGCAACTTATATCAGGTCTGACTAGTGTTGAACAGCCGATCGCTGATATCATCGAACTGTGTGGTGAATCCAGGTGCAGCGATTGATAAATGTTTTCTTATAATCTTTGCCACTATGTAGCAGAAATATGGTTTCGGGAGACGTTCAAGCGATCGATCAGAAATAGCGGTTGTTGATCGATGTGTTGATATCAATTGGATCCAGATTAAGCGGACAGATGTGTGGCTAACTCGGCTCTCGTCTAGCTGGCGAATGGTGTGTGACAGGTAATAAAAATGCTTATGAGCAAAAATGAGGCTCAGTCAGTAGAGAGGAGATAGAATACAGGAGGTTCCCACTTCGGATCCAAGGAACAACAATCTATCTTTCGAGGATTAGGCGATTCACTGGATAATACAATCTAGTCGGGCCGGGTGGCTTAATACGTGTTATGCATCTCTAAAGCGAGAGGATAATGTTGTATAAGTCCGTATACCGTTTTACAGGTAGGCATCATATATATTTATTCCATGCACTCGCTCTATTACAAAATAGGGGGCTAAAACCTCCAAGCTGTTGGTTCAAATTCGGTTCATGCCTGTGTGGGTGAGTTTTATTTCCCTTTGGCAGACGTCCCTCGGAACTGTGACCAGTCATATACTCAAGCTGATGCATTATATGTAGTGCGCATAAGCACAGTTTAAGGAAGAGAATAAAGAAGCTGATAGAGAAATTGATAATTTACCCGACAAGATGGAATTTAACATCTATACTGAGCTGAGGGGCTGCAATTTTTGCTTAGTTTTAATTAAATAAACATCGGTGTATACTGATATGATTCGCATATCCATTGATACCAGCTTCTCATCGTCAGGATGAACGTCAAAACTTACCGCGGGATTTTAAAAGCTGCAGTTGATCCGCCATTCAAACGAATAGAAATGGGGAAAGACGTACGTGAATAAAGTCGAAAAACATCGGAAAAAAAACATCATTGTGTTATCAAGTTTGTGTTGTCATATGGTTGCGTGGAAATGATGGTCTTCGTTTCTCCTCGTATCAAACTGCCTGCTCTTAATATTACCGTAGGTGGCGAATCTCATCAACCTGCTGGATAAGTTAGACATCTTGGCGCAACCTTGAATGTGCACGTAACTATGGAAGCTCATATAAATCGAGTGTGCCAAGTTTCGTATTCCCAGCTGAAGACCATTCAAACTGTCCAAACTGTTTTGTCACCTGACGCCCTTGAGAGACTAGCCCATACCTTTTGTGACTGCTCGCCTCGATTATCGTAATTCCATCTTGGTCAGAATTCCGGATGCTGCTGTCCAAAAGCTTCAACCGTTACAAAATTCAGCAGTACGCCTTGTGTCAAAGACAGGCCGATATGAACATATCATCCCTGTACTTAAGGCCCTGCATTGGCTTCCACTGAGACATAGGATATATTTTTAGATCATCATTCTTACTTATAAAGCCTTGCGTGAACTAGCGCTACCGTATATCCGCAACATATTCTAAATATATCACCCAACGTGGACACTGAGGTACACAGGATCAAACTTATTGTTGAAACCGCAGGTTAGGCTCTAGACATTTGGTCGCCGGCCATTCCAATGTGCAGCACCCACATTATGGAATCAACTCTCAGACAAACTGAGACATTGTCATTCAATTAATAGTTTTAAGTCTATCCTTAAGACGTATATGTTATTATTGCATATGATTAAATTCTGTAATGTATATATATGTTTTAACGGTTCATCTATTAACTTTTGTCTAGTCTACTGACTTTTTATGTAAAGCACCCCAGAACAACACAGTTGAATGTGGTGCTATATAAAATCGCACATAATATATATATATATATATATATATATATATATATATATATATATATATATATATATATATATGCTTATTGTATTTACCTGGTGTATACTTAATGTACTTTAATAGAACACCACAATCACACACACACACACACACACACACACACACACACACACACACACACACACACACACACACACACACACACACACACACACACACACACACACACACACACACACACACACATATATATATATAAAAGAGTTACTTGGATGCTGAATAAGAGACGAAAATAGTATGAACAAACTATTATTTTCCAGTTTTTGGTACAGCTTATCATATATATATATATATATATATATATATATATATGTGTGTGTGTGTGTGTGTGTGTGTGTATGCGTGTGGTGTGTGTGTGTGTTTTAGCTGTGTATAATAAGGCACAGAGAATCTCGAACCGTGAATTCAAACTCTGGACGTTTCTTCGCGGGACTGAATCCAGAGTGGCGACTTTTCTTGCTGAGACATGTGTAATGTCTCACCAGTCCCTAAGCCGCCAAGCAAAATCAAAATACGAATCACCTACAGGGTGTGTGTGTGTGTGTGTGTGTGTGTGTGTATAGGACGACGGAGAGAGAGAGAAAGAGATCTACATCCGCTATCGTTGATTCCCCATTTTGATACATTTAAGCTTTTCATAGACCCTTTAAACGTCTCTTTGACATTGAGCTATCTGATGAATAACGTCAAGCTTAAGTAAACAACATAATGTAGTCTCTTCAGGGACAACTCGGTCATCAGATAGAGGTAAGTTTGTGAAATACTGAAATATGATTAACACTGCCTCAGGCAGTTATATCGCTTAACATGTGTACTCTGTGTATGTGTGTGTGTGTGGGGGGGGATTGGAAGGGTAGATACTTTAAAACTTATATTAAAACTTATATTACATCGAAAAGATATTAAATGAGGACAAACGTTGGAGCTAATGTTTTTTATATATATATATATATATATATATATATATATATATATATATATATATATATGTGTGTGTGTGTGTGTGTGTGTGTGTTGTGTGTGTGTTGTGTCGTGGTGCGCGCGCGTGTTATTGTTGTATTTAATATTTATTTATTTTATTTATGATCTATCAGGTGAATCTCTTTAATATATCCATTGTATTTAGTACATTCTCTTTTATCGAGTTTGTGTTTATTATTTATATATGGATGATGCTGAATACAAGATAGAGAACTATAATTAAAATAGGTAATCAGACAGATGTTCCATCATTTAGAAACTATCTTCGGTGATAGTCATCTGTTGTTTTATTCCTAAAGAGTCACCCTTAGATATGTGTCCCAGATCCGACCAGCGTAGAGACTAAACGAATAACTCACTCTCTCACTGACTCGCTCTCAACCTACCTCCCTCCATCTCTCCCTGACTGACTGACTGACTGACTGACTGACTCACTGACTCACTCACTCACTCACTCACTCACTCACTCACTCACTCATCACTCACTCACAAATGCAATAAACTCATAGCAGCAATACTACTTGTACCATTAGCAACAGTTAATAAGCCAGAATAATAAGAGCGACTTTGTTTATATTATTATTATTATTATTATTATTATTATTATTGCCAAATCAGTCAGCGTTTAGTATATTTTCAACAACACGATGTACACACCTAATAAGACGCCTAATATGTATGTATGTACGTATGTATGTATATATGTATGTATTGGTGTATGTATGTATGTATGTTTGTATGTATGGGTGTATGTATGTATGGGTGTATGTATATATGTATGCGTGCGAGTTTACCAATCGGGATATTAGTTAGTAAGAATCGGATTTTCCGGACGCCCATTCTACCTGTCTACAAGTCTCCTTGCCAGTGATTGGTGGTGGGGGGGGGGGGGTGCTTGATTTTTATAAGCCAGCGATAAATCAATTATCCGGGCAATATAATTATCATATTGTCATATATTTGTACAATGTTAGTATTTTTTAATATATCTTACTTACTTGTCAAACAAATAATATAACATTTATCGCAACAAACGAACGCCGATTAATGAATTGTCTCTTAACACGAAGATGACTTAGCACTTTAACACATAAACCACCGCCACTGGGCGCCATATTGGTTAAAGAATAGATTCAGGTCAAATAAGCCAATTTTTTTATCAATACCTGTGCTAAAATATTCAGCGCAAACGCTACACCTTTTCCTCCCTAACCTTTTCCTTACCAACAGTGCAATATAAAATATGTGTAAGTAAACGCTGCATTTGAGCTGCAGTAGGGTTTATGTTGCTAACAACGCGTTTGTTGGACAAGATGTCCACAATTAAAGGAGGCCTTCGGAAGAGGCAATTAATAACGGATTTATTAACGAGCCGATGTTGTTAGTTATCTAACGGGTCAGTGTCTCGTAAAGTGTTCTGTTTACACGCGGTGTCCCTACACTTACTTGTTCGTTATTTAATCATTACTCTACGGTGATAGAACGATTTAAATCATCCATCTGTGATAATCCATCGTCGCTCTCCTTAACTTTATCCTCGTTACTGTTGGTCAAACTTACGTCCGTCACCACAGAACGCTGTTTTGGACGAACGCGAACTGCGACATGTCTTTCTTCGAAGGGCAGATGTAAAAAAAATAGGACCGAACCAAAACAGTAAACACAAAGAACGGCCCGAGAGCGGTGTCTGTCAGGACAACGACAATCTGGTTACACCGACCTCCCCCAACGAGGTCATTCTCTCTCTACGGTGTTGGCTCGGCATAGGGCTTTTGTTGCCTTATCAGGTCGGCTTGGCGCCAGGACAGTGCCAGCCGCTCATCTCTCTCTCTCTCTCTCTCTCTCTCTCTCTCTCTCTCTCTCTCTCTCTCTCTCTCTCTCTCTCTCCAGTCCCAGATACCATCACTCCGTCCTGTATCCATGGTTGATATATATATATATATATATATATATATATATATATATATATATATATATATATATATATAAAACACCATAACACACTTGTCCCACTACCGTAGTAACATGGATGGCTAAAAGCCGACAAATTAATTGCAGGTATCTGATGCAAAGGTACGTAATAGAAGTCGGGTCGAGGAACACCTGTGTGGTGACTTATTAAAGAAGATGGATATTCATCATTTTGAAATAAGTTGTTTCAAATGGGGTCAATATACAGAGAAGGCCATTTCTGAGAAGAGCGCGTTGTCGTCTCTTGTTGACAACGATTAGAAAATGATATCGTTGACGAGTCACGGTGTATGCTAATCGCTGTAGCACGAAGGGCTTTGCATACATGTATTACTTCATGCTAAACGATGGCGATAAAGGTTAATCGTGGTAGATGCTTAGCAAGAGTAAACTAATAATTGATTGGTAATCAAACAAAAACATACAACCAGCTCTCGTTGTGAGGAAATAAATCGTGGATCGTATATTGAAAATGTTTGTTTACGGTTACGGTACCTTTCTACTAAATAAAATGGCTTGTTTGAACAGTAAGGTGGATATGACGTTATTTCTTGTCGCCGCCCTGTTGACTAGAATACAACATCATTTATCTGGCTAGCTACAGAAGAAAACAAAAATAATACATGATAATTAAGTAAGACTAATTAACAACAAGAAAAATTTCAGAACACAAAATTTCTGTTTTGATCGCGTTGAATTTTTTTACCTACAAATAATATATTAATGTGTGCAGTATAGCGGATCACACTAGCGTAACCTCATACACGCGCATGCGCGCGCGTACACAACACACACACACACACACACACACACACACATATATATATATATATATATATATATATACACACACACAGCACATGTATATAATGTGTTTCTGTAAACTGTTCAGAATAGTGGACCAACATAAATAACAAGAGGTTGTAGTATTTATTAAAATATATCGTATGGATGGTTATCTTCATTCCACATTTACGTGACTTATAATAACGCTGATCCTTGAAAACAAATGATAGAATATTTAGCCGGAGGTTTCTTCCTATATAGCTCGTAGTTCTTTATTATAACCGTGATGTTATATCAAGTAATAGTCCATTTGCTTTTGCGAAAATGTTTTTTCGTAAACATTGACCTTGACCTGTTCGTTCGTTCAACGTAGAAAGCGATGACGTCAGCGGTGTTCGAGCGCTTCTTATAAAAAATTGTCATATTTTTTGGCGTGACAAAATCCGATATGTAGCCAAGTTTGGCGAAGGTCGAAATATCCAATTAAATACTCATCAAAGAAAACAAATGGTTGGCAACAAGACATCACTGCTTGCTGTCCTTGAACACCTTAGCGAGCTTGTAGAGAATCAGGCTGGGTGAGGACTTGGATTTGGGTCCATTCTGTGTTTGTCAGTTGAGAAGGATGTCTTCGCATTATTTTGAAATTATATTCGTCAACACATTCAGGACAGGACCAGATGATTTACTAGATTGGAGGATTCTTACGACTGGAAAATAAATGTTCACCACCAACTGTGTCACGTAGGCAGCTACTCAAAAACCTCTTAATGGAGACTTCATCATCAATTTTAAAAACGTTTCTTTTGTGCTGTTAACAATTTTTTTATAATTACAAAAAAATGTCAGATTAAATGTTAGCCTTTTGATTATAATGATTTGTTGATATCCTCCGAACTGGCAGATAGATCAGGAGATGAACTATGCTTTAATCTGATACATAAATGATGTAAATACGCCATTTAGATTTATGGAGGTAGGTTTCGAAGGATGTTTAGATATGTTTGTGCTCTGTGCCTGTTGCCTCTTACTATGTACCCTAAAACACACACACACACACACACACACACACACACACACACACACACACACACACACACACACACACACACACACACACACACACACACACACACACACACACACACACACACACACACACACATACACACATACACACATACACACACACACACACATATATATACATGCATAAATATATATATATATATATATATATATATATATATATATACACACACATATGCATGTTTGCACGCACGAACAAACTTGCGCAATAACCACGAAGAAAAAAAACCTATAAGGTTTGTTAATAATATAATCAGGTAATAGTTTATTGCATACAAAAAATGAGACTCATTGCCAGATACTGATATTTAAAAAAAATCGTTTGCTAATCAGAGACTTGTTTACAGTTTACAAGTTATAGGTACCCTGAACATAATAGTCCGATGTTAACAAATTTTGTGAAAGATTGATGAAGTATTAAGAATTGAAATATGACTCATTAATAATAGACTGGCTGAATGTGTGATATTAGAGTTTGTCTTTTCAAGGGTAAACCGATAGGCCAGCAAAAGATTTCAAAAGATTCTCGTGATGTTTTCAAGAAATGCTTTCGCCAAAAATGCAAACGTGGAGAATTAAATATAAATAAAAGAGATACGACCATATATATTTCTACATCTATGGATCAGTAACTCATTCAGTTCGGGATAATAAGTTTATGTACTAATGTTCGTTTCAATCCAAAGGAAGATACTGCACAATTCTCAAAATTAAAACAAAAATCCACTTTATTGTTGACATGTGGACATTTTTAAAGGAAAACACTTGCTATGCCAGTTATCTCCTCTACACAGCATCCAAATTATTAAAAAATTCTATGCTCCAAATCGGGACCGTTGTGATAATATATGAATTCACAGATAGTCATAGATGAACTACTAACAATATAGTAATAGCGGCTTTAAACGGTTACTGATAGTAAAGAAGCTCTGTTAAATATACATTATTATTATTATTATTATTATTATTATTATTATTATTATTGTCATAACAATATATAAATTGTGTCATCAGTTAGCGTATCTATAAATGTCGGTTTTGTACTAACCAATGTAAACAAAATGAGTTAGTATTAGGCCTATACGTAAAACTAGTTTCTAATTCAAATCTTATGCTATACGTACATTTCTCTTCGAAGAAATACAAACATGTTTCTTCTATTTTTAGCACCGTATTGGAATAAACCTGATGAACAAGCCATCTTCAAGTTAACTGGTCTAAATACAGTGATAGGAGTCAACCGACAAACCATAGAATTAATACTTGCATTCGAGGTACTCCTTCCTATGTTTGATATTTGACAAACAATACTGAGAGTAAATATTAATTACTTAAAAATTATAATTCTAATTACTGCTCAAGACCCTGTGTTTACTTACTCTTAAGCATCAGCCGGTGCTCCTCTAGAACTGTTGGCCATGGGTACCGACGACGGGTCATTGTTCGTCAGCGAAGAATAACGGGGGATGATAGGTGCTATTTCTAGATAGGCCTCTTGCTCTATCGCTGCTGAAAAGAATCTCTCTCAGACCAGGTCCTCTGTGTATTGGCCTAGAATCTTTCTTTAATTTGTCGCCTTGATAATGAACGTTAGGTCTGCTGTCATCTACGTCTCTATGTCAGCGGAATAAGCAGATGGCTGTTTTCGTGGTTTCGCCTTGTCTTTTCTCGAACGGGAACCTTATAGCTTACACTTTGACCTATGTGTGTGTATGTAAAAGTGCGAATTCGTATGTATATGCCCACGCTTGCGAGTATATACTTGTTAGCTACTTGGTGTGCGCCTGTTTTTGTGTATATGCATAATCGTCTGTAGACTGTTTCCAGTTCACAAACTATCATTCATTTTTTTTCAAGAGGACGTCTTATATACGTGAGAGAAGTCACGATATCGCAAACGTCTATATTTAGTTCGCTCGAGTTGGCCATTGTGGTTCTGACATTGTTCCGTTGATTGACCACAATTTGATATCGTGAGTTAAAGGGCAGCATTTAGTAAAACAAGAGATTTGCAACACAATGCCGGTAGATGGCGAGACGTGAGGGGCCAGGTATCGCGTGTTTTACTATTTCCTGACTGTGTACAAGCATTTCCACAGACAAATTCAGAACCCAACAGTTTCATCAGATTCAAAAATATATGTAACATAACTCTAGTTTAGAGGTTAATTTTCTTAACATGCCTTCAACGTGTTGTTCAAATAGAGGAGGCCATCAATTCCCATCTGACCGGGACATGTGTAAATTGTGGGTTATTGCCATCTTCTGAGTGGCTGACAAAACGGGAAAATTGTAGCGGCCAAGTCAAAACAGTTTGGTTTGCCCGTCGCATTTCAAAGCAGACGACTACAAAACGACAAATGTTAGAGGTATGATACGTTAATTTATATATTAATTTATATATTTGATCATATGAATACGTGAATTATTTACGGCCTATGCTATGTTATAGCCATTCGTTTTGGTAGCCGTAGGCCGAACCAGATACAGACTGTGTGAGTAGGAGGCCGGTCATTTGTGTGTGGTTAGGTAGTAGTGGCCGTGATTACAATGAAGCTGTTTCTTATATAAATGACACAATCAATAATACATTCATTTTTGGTTTCATTACAACAGTGTGTGTGCTTATTTCAGGTTAAATAAGAAATTCAGTTATAACTATTAGGAAATCAACATAAATGCATTGATTATCTATAATTTATTACTCAGTTAAACATAAGATGTTATCGGTTTGATATTTTTATTGTATATTCATATGAAATCTGATTTATTTCAGGAAATCTGTTCTGTCTGTTGCAGTGCAAATTCTCCCAAACATTGATGCATGCAAACGCAACAAACGTTCTTCCCTCCAGAACTTGTTGTTTCCTTGTCCGCGAGTCTTGATCTCAATCGATGCCTGTTCATCATGTGTGATGGCTGTGACGTGGATGCTCTGCAAAAATATGTCTTCGGGATATTTGTCCTGATAGTCGTGGTTATTGGCTATGGCATACATATTTGCAGGAGCATACATCTGCCTGATTGGTGGATTGGTAGCTGTGGAATTCAGCCAAATTGACCTGAATTGATCATCAGAGATATTGCGGCAGTCCAAAGGCCGTGGATCAAAAGTTTTCAGGGTCATCATGGGATTTTTTTAGATTCTCAGCACAAGATGTTCCATTTTTACAGGTGACCCAGTATATTTTTTTGCTTGGTGAAATGTTTGTAGTACCTGGGTGCAGGTCTCCTGCGTAATTATCCCCTCCTTCAGTTTTGTCAGTGCATGGAGGACCAGACCGACATGCTTACAGTGTGCTTCAGGTCCCATGCCTGCAGCACATTCACACTGGCATTGTTGTACAACACCGAGACTATCCAGCTGGATGTCCACATTATAGATGCATTTTTTATACATCTCTGCAGAGACACGCCCACATATGTAGATGTTCTCTTTCTGACTGGCAAGTCTAATGGAGCGAAGGAAATTTGCATTGTACATTGCCTTGCTGTTTTCCTTCAGATCTTGGCCATATAGTTCCATGTAGATTTTCACCCGTTCTTCAGTGACTGTGGGCATCTGAAAATATACCATATTAGTATTTAGATATTACATTTTTCATTTGAAAAACTTTGATGCATTTATCCACTGCCAATACAGAAGGGAATCTCCTGAGTAATAATGGAATAAACGGATAACTCTCTCTCATACACACACACACACACACACACACACACCTCCACACACACATATATATATACATATACATGCATAAATAAACATATATATATATATATATATATATGCATGTTTGCACGCACGAACAAACTTGCGCAATAACCATGAAGAAAGAAAACCTATGAGGTTTGTTAATAATATAATCAGGTAATAGGGACTGGTGAGACATTACACATGTCTCAGCAAGAAAAGTCGCCACTCTGGATTCAGTCCCCTGAAGAAACGTCCAGAGTTTGAATTCACGGTTCGAGATTCTCTGCCTGTGCCTTATAAAACACACACAAAACACACACACACACACACACACACACACACACACACACACACACACACACACACACTAATATTCTGGCTCAAATCGCGTTATTTGGGGCGCCTCTTTAGTCTAACTGGTTGCGCGTTGGATTACAGATCACTAACACCTGAATTCGAATCTCAGCTTCGGCATATCTGAAGGGAGTTTCATCTTTGATTACGCTCCATTACCTTTGCAGGTCGCTCGTCCGATTTAGCCCACTTAGTGCACACAAGTGGCCGTTAATCATCATCATCATCATCATCATCATCATTATCATCATCCAATCGCGTTATTTGTCTTCGAAGATTACACAGATTTTTCAGAGTTTGAATAAACTTTATATCAGTGGTTCAATCGCACGATACCTTGTTCGTGCGTGTTATTACAGAGCGGTAGTTTAAAACAAATTTGATTTTGGTCACTTATGGAACTTGAAACAAATATACGATTTTGTCCAATAACGCCCGCCTCAACGTCAGTTTGACTTAGACGTAATTATTATAGTGAAAGTTATAGCATTTAGATATCTTAATGAGGAAGAGTTTAATTAAATAATATTTATTTAGTTTCCGGGTCACGGTTTTTGAGTGCATCTCTTGTTCTCATTTGGCGTAAACAGACAATCTGACAGCGTAATAGATTTATTTATAAAATAAAAAGTCTACTGGCTAGAAAAGTAGTATTTAAGTAATAAATAATAAATAACGGAAAACATTTAATAAATATAGAAATAGATATATTTGAAAGTATTTATTGGTTCTTATAGCTCACTCACTCACTCACTCACTCACTCACTCACTCACTCACTCACTCACTCACTCACTCACTCACTCACTCACTCACTCACTCACTCACTCACTCACTCACTCACTCACTCACTCACTCACTCACTCACTCACTCACTCGCCCACTCATGAACTCGCTCATTCATGAACTCCCTCACTCATGAACTCGCTCACAACAAACATTCTAAATATTCCTATGGAAGGCAATTCCAAGTTGACAAAGTAAGAACTAAAACAAATTAAATATCGCCTCAAAAGTTAATAACTAATTCTAGTAAATTTACCTTCGTTTTCATTCATCCACAACTAATTTGGCAATGACTATGACAATGATATTTATTTCCAGTTTGTACATTATTTGTTACGGTTTATATTTCACATAGAACATAGCAGTCGAATACATACAAATTGGAGGACCTGTATGTCTAGCTACTTAAAGCTGTCTTGCCACAGGCCCGAGTACCTATCCACGTTATACATAGTTATTAAATATGAATGTAAACGACAGGTAGGGATTATAATAACTACACATTCAAAAAATGTAATGTCATGACTATAATTAGATATGTCATATAATGGCAAGTTACAGCAGTCTATGCCAGATGTAAGTCATAGACCACCGAAACAAGTGCTTCTTGTTCCTTTTAGGATGTGAATATTGTTAAGACGATAAAGTAGGTAGTTCGGCATACTGATGTGATATGTTCCTTCACATTAATAATTTTATCAAAAATAACTGTTATAGATATTTATTGGCCCATTAAATGGTGATTGATGATTGGTGTTTTACGGCCACTTTTGTGTACGTGGTAGGCTAAATGGGGCGGATTTTATTGACCCATTATGGTTATTTAAAAATAATGTTATTCTTTTAGCGGTTTGACACAATTCGGTGAAGCCAGATAGATAATATTTCATTTTTCTGATCATCAGCTTTAATTATAGAAGTTTTTAAGTCATCCAAAGACGATTATCAGCATCATGTTCCAGATTCTGCAAGGAAGAATAGAAATGTGATTCATTATCAGGATCCAATGATATATGTTTCTGTGTATCATCGGGATACAAATGACATGCAACGTCATATACCGCTGTGCAATGATCCTAAGCTGACCAACAACCGAACCCCGTGGTACATCAGAGAACAAAGATAGACTGTCAGAAAAAATACTATTGCTTCAAATAGAACTGAAATCAATCAATAACTGTAACTGATAAACGTAATATGTCTGCCGATTAAAATAAAAGTGAATTATGATAAACTGTATAACATTTCGTAAAAGAATCATTATTATTGGTTTATTTTGATCATTTGACATCATAATATAATGTTTTTACCCAAATCAAGGTTAATTTGCTGTTTGGTTAAGATTATTACTGAAAGAACAGACAACTGGGATTATTAGAACATCTTAATACTGTTTCAGTAGCCATGTATGCACAGGCTCAGGTGCATAGATAACATTTTGGAGGATACATTTCTGACCTGCTAGTTTCCGACAAGGGATGCCCCGTGATAAGCTGTCGAAGAAAAGCCTGTTAGGGAAGTAATATCCTTTAAAACAATAGGCAATATTTTTACTTGAGTTAAAAAGATCTAGGAGGACAGCTACATTTTATGTAGCACTTTGTTCACAACACCGTATAGGATTCTTTTATTTTCTTTGCATGCATTGCATTTATTATCGTAATATTTTCACTTTGCACAGGTAAGAATATTTATAACTTGAATTATTCTAATCTTGATTACAAACAACCATGTTTGTCTCTTTTCAGTCCGTATGATCTTATTGATAATTTTCAAGAGAGCTGACCTGAAAGCACAAATAGAATCCAAACTTCAAAAGAATCATGAAGTAGAATGCCGACCCCCCATCTTCTTCCTGTGGTTGAACTGAGTGATGCAATGAATATCCAGCAGGCGTCACACATGACCAACAATTTTGCGCCTCCGTGGTCTAGTTGGTAGTGCGTTGGACCACAATCACTACCACCCGTGTTCGAATGTCGGCGTGTGCATATCTGAAGGGTGTTTCATCTTTGACTTCGCTTCATTACCTTTTCGGCCCATTTAGCCTACCGTGTGCACAAAAGTGGCCGTAAAACACCAATCATCAATCATCATTTCTGGTTTTGTAGAAATTAACAGAAGATCATTTACGCCACTACATAAAGGGCCAATGATATAAATACTATATTATAAATGTTATAGCGATGGTAGAATTTTTAAATATTGGTCTATTAGTAATGAGTTTTATCCCCTGATATATACGTACCCACAGGTCGGTCAGTCGCACAAACACATATATATTTCTAAATCTATCAATGACATGGTACCTGAATACCTATGCGAACTGGTGTTATTATTGGAGGTGATTTCAAACAAATGATCCCAGATTCGTTTTTTGCACAATATCTTGATCATATGCTTCGAGTTGAAAACCTGAAAATATTCTTTGTAGTATTAATTTTACGTTCATCAGTCCTGTTAATCATAGCAATGATAAAATTGGCCATTTTATTGTGAGTAATTCCTTATATGGTCATATATCAAAGTATTTTATCATCCATGATGGTGATAATGTGTCCTTCCACTCAACTGTTAATCTTCAGTTTAACATATAAATGCCATATTTGCCAATTTCAACTGATAGGTTTATTTCCAGATCTAAATGGTCTGATGCTTGTGAAGATAATCTCATAGATTTTGATTAGACGCTACATAATCTATTTGGAAAGATGTGTAATGTACTAAAACACCTATGTGTGGATCACGATAGTCATTGACATTCCATTCAAATATTCCATGATACCGTCATGGGAAGATGTGTTACTGGCTATGATTTTTGTATACCATACACGTCTGAAATGTTCAGTACTCATATTAATATCGCCGGTTGGGATGATATCGTGAAAGCCATATATAAAGATGTCTTTTATAATCTGGCATAATCTGTAGAAGCATTGTGGGTTTTCGGAAAACGTTAATTTTATTTGATTTAATTATCCTCGTAAAATTTGCCATTTAACTGTTTCTACGTGTATGAAGTGAATTCAATTCAATTCAAATTATTTATTAACTTGTCCTGGCCCAGCTTGATATAAATTATCGCGTCTGAAGGTGAAATGTATATTGAAGGTATTAAAATAAAAAATCGTCTCCAATATAAATTACTAATATGAACATTATGTCAAATTTATATGTGCAGACTATAGCGCAGGTTCCTGTTTAAGTGTATACGTTGACCTATTTACGTAAATAAACCGGCTGATCTCCCGCTTATCTGCCTTGTGACATTAAAACAGTCAAATCAGGATGAATTGTAACAAAAACTCTATCATATTTTATATGCCAAGTTTATTTGCGCGTGTATGTACGTAACGACCGTCTGTATAACTCTCCAATTACATTCTGTGATCCAGAATATCATTCCACGCATCGCAGTGTCAATAATCACCTGTATATTGTAATATTTCATTTTACAGTAAATATATATTTTATCACGTCATTTTAACATTTTACTTTATATGACCTTTTAACATGAAATATTTAAACCAACAACAACATATATTAAAGCTACGTATAATTCTATTCCGGACAGCTAAATCCATTTTTTTGCATTCCAAGTAACGGTTAATGAACAGGTAAATTAGATGTGGAGAAAATTATCTTTCATTACCCTAATTTTGTTCAAACAATCTTAACCAGTCACATGAAGTTATAGATATTTCAATTATTTGAACTGGTTAATAAGAAAGAAAGAAAGAAAAAGTTACATGACGTCCCATGCATTTAATTATATCTTAAGTACATGAAGGTTTTGCGTTAATAACATTATAAATTAGATCCTCAAAATGTACGTTAATATTACTAATTTAACACTGTTCATCTAACAATGTTGATCATTATCAGCTAGAATATCCTCATGGTAAGGTCCTGGTGTTAGTAAGTCATAATATCTCTTCTAGATGGTGCCATTGAAGTAATCCCAATAATTTTATGAGCTGATCCCCATATTAGTAATCTGATGCTGGTTTTGCGGGACATGCATACGTTGTTGCGGGCCAAACCGCGTCCTTCCTATGCGTTAACGTATAGAGCCCAGTTGCTGTTAAAGGGATAGTTCACAAGCAGAAAATATTTCTTAAATATGTAATGCTTATAAAAGTAACCAAAATTCCACAATAATAATCACGAAATATACCTGATATCATCGATATAGCGAAACAGTCCAAATTACTGGAGGGCCACAATTACGGCTGCACCGGAAGCCAGATTCGAAGGCGGGAAGGAAAAAACTCAAATGCTCTGACGTCGCATGAGCCCTCTCTAGACTGACGCGGATTATAGTTACTCTTGAGCATTAATATCTCGGCCATTTTTAATCATCTTCCTCTTCTAAGGTTCCTTCTGGCTCAAACTGATATAGTTGTATGTCATTCATGACATAATTTTAACAAGATAATTTGTTCTGGAATAATTCTTTGCTCACACTTGTTTACATGCTTTTGTACGGGCTCTATAGACTTCCGGTCAAGCCGTTGCGTTCAAGTGACGTCAGCATTCGGGAGCTTCCGGTCTCTGTCTAGCTTCAACATGGTGGCGCCCATAAGCCATTAAAAGTCGATTAATGAGCACTTTGAACTGGATTATTTAATATATGGGTGATCGTTTACATACTTTGACATTATTTATAATATATATATAAGCATAGCTGTATATTAGCCCTGAAAATTTGAATTGAAGGTGGACTATCCTCCCGATTAGTTCTCGCTAACGAGGAATTTCTGTCCTGAGAAACTTATTAAAGTAAAACTTATTTTACGCCTTGAATCCTTCCAGTTATTGAGAATATTAATATCGTTTGGTAAATGTCGAGCCGTGATGGCGCCGTTAGTTAGAGCGTATAGGGGTCATAACAGGAGGATTGCCGGTTCGAGGTTCCGGAGCTGCAATTAATGCTGTCATGGGGTGACTGCATGGTTCACTCAGCCAGAAATAAGAACCTGACAGGACGTGAGGGGTTTTGTGTCTGAGTAACGCTTTGCGTCTATAATTACACCATGTTTTGTACGCTCCCTTAATTGGGTGTACTGGATTGAAACAAGAATGAGCCAGGGATAATAATACCGAAAGCGCCTTAGAGCAGCTATCTAGCTGGATAAGATGCTATATAAATGTCATGTATTATTATTATTTATTATTAAATAAAACATGCCAACATACATGATTGCTTACGTTTTTACCAATTCCTTTTGATTTTGATTTGATTTGAGTTTATTCAGAATTCATGTACATAAAAATACAATAGATAGAATACAATATTGTAACATTAGGTACATAAGAAATTCCGAGGATAACACAAAAAGGCAAAAAGACTTATTTCAATTGTGGTCCTTTATGGAATATTGTTGACTTTCGTGCTTGGTGGACAATTAAAGTCACGAAACGCAACAAACAAAACTTAGATCGGTTTATTTTTTAATTTCTGAAAGTTGTACGGTTGGAAAATGGAAATTTACTAATAAAGTATTTGTTAAAGTACTAGGCCTACTTTGTACGTAAATACTTTTAAACTGGTTTTCATTGAACGATTCTTGTGATAACTGCCAAGCTAGTCAATATAGATACAATGTTAGGGATGACAACATATTTCTAATGCACATAAGAGATTGCCATGTTAGTGCATGATGTAAATACACGAACACAAATAAATCCAAGTCGGCACACCTATCTTTATACACGTCAGTTTATGTGGCTATCGACAGCTAATATTTGGCTATCATATGGTAGCGTGTAGATACCGTTGGATAACGTGCAACTATTTTCAGCTGGTGTATGGCTGACATTAGCTTGTGCAACTCTCATCAGCTCAGGTACTACAGCCACCGACTCATACGCAACTGCCATCGGCTCATACTACTACTACCAATGGGCTCAAGTAAGGATGCCATCGGCTCATACTACTACCAATTGGCTTATGCATGTACGGATGTCATCGGCTAATACTACTACCAACTGGTCCTTGTACAGATGCCATCGGCTCATAATACTACCAATCAGTTTACGTACGGCTGCCATTAGGTTACATTTGGCAGCCGTGCATGAACCGATAGTCACTCGGTCAAACTGGGAGCTGTGGACAAAATTTGCTCTGCCACACAGATGGATGTTTTGTTCTATCTGAAAATGACCAGGGTCATAATTAATGGTGATATAACAATCTGAATTGCACTCCACTACAATGACAAATAAAAAGTTTATTTTATATTTATTTTTCTTTATTGGATATCGATCGCGGCTAGTCTCTCATCCAACGAAGCCGAATCATTTTGATGCCTGTGCAAAGTTTAATTTCTTAACCATACTAATGTTAGTTTATGGAAGGCATGCAAATCGCATAATTGAGATACATAGGTATTTCTGTTGGTAATTTCCTCGGTACGCTGAGTTGATGATGAGACAATACAACATTGCCACTTTTTGACGAAATAAACAAATATATATCTTCAGTAATGTTGTGAGTTTCCATCATCTAAATGGTATCGTTGTGGACCAGTTACAGTTTTCTAAAGCGGGGGTTTATTCAAGTCTTGATATATTTAGAAGGTGTTCCAATCTGCTTTACATCATACATTTTAAACTTCTTATTGCGTGTTTACGGCTGATGATATAAATGATTAAACAAATATTACACAACAATTAACACAAAATAAAGGCAACAATTACGCTTGGAGGGCGAGAGAAATCACGTGTCGAGTAATTTAATCTGGCTTTTAAAAAATAGATTATGGCCTAAATTACTAACTTAATACTATGAATATCGATTTAGCAGCTAAATTTGAGAATCTTCGCACGAAGCTAGGTTCCAGTTATATAAATTATTTCATGTCCATGAGAAATACATGGCTTATATTGGATAATACTTTAGGAGTGGAAGAGCAGCTGAATTATCTATGTAAGTCTATTATTATCAAAGAAACATAGGACTTATATGCAAGTAAATAATTAATGACTTTATTCCAAGTCCTTATAATTTCTCGACTGGACTTACGGCCACTTAGTGCCTACACCGAGTGCAGCAATACGGTGTAGGCCTTATAACACGCTCTCACAAAACATTACATAATTTTTGTTCCACTACACTATCTTCCTGTACGTTTCAAATCAATGTAGAATTTTTTTTTTGTTTCACAGATTCAAAGTATAGTTAAAACACCATGGTATCTAAGCGATCTGATCCAGAAATGATGTGATCGAAGATTTGTCTGGTTTTGAGAACCTCAAAAAGCCATACAGCAATGTATGGAGAGAAGTCTTTCCAACCATCAGCTCCAAGGCTGTGGAATAAGTTGCCTGGTAATATTAAACTTGCAGCAAAATAAAAACAAAATATGTAAAGTTCTTATAAAAATACCTATTTAAATTTCAATAAACCAACATATTTATGTTTAAAATGTATTTGTGTTATGAGCCAGAACGTGTTTAAATTCAGTTTTCAGTGTAAAGTGCCTTTAGAGCAATTCAGATTGATTAAGGACCTACATACAGACGCTTTAGTTGTTAGATGGTTGAATTTTATATTGCTATAGTTCATATTAACGTAATTACTATTTTTGACAAGTTTAAATAATTAGGCATAGAAAATATAACAACATATAAGTGAGGTAACCAGATGCTGTCCTGAAACTACACATACAAGAACATTTAAGGCGTAATTGGTGCACGGTTTTCTCCTGTTGTGGACAATGTTAGTAATAGACCAAATGAACAACCCCAGCGCACTGACCTACATCGGTTACTATCACGTGACTGCACACAAGCGATTCAGAAATCTGGCTGTGTTCAGTGCTACCGCCATTTCGTTTTGTACAACATCGGATGCATTTGTTTTCTGAACTGTATTTTAACTGTATCAGCGCCATTTACTTGCAAAATGGATCAAAATTGATAACTTTTCAGAACTAAATGACTACTTGAAGAAACGTTGTAGCTCAATTATTCTAATAACAGATGTAAAAAGAGTTGTACGAGCCTGTATGCCAGTATGGTGATTGGTTTACCACTAGATCTCAACTTTGTTAATGTGGATATTGATGATTACGGGTCGTTTCAGGATGGCAGTTTTAGTGTAGAAAATTAAAGTACTACGCACAAGAATATGTACATGGTCCCTCGAGAGCACTCATCCATATTATTATCAGGTACAGATGCAGCTAGGCATAATGGGGCTCTCATTGTGACTTTATTGTCCACACCAAACAGGGTAATCATATCATTGAGGTGCCATATGATGACATATACTTCCAGGAAATTGTGTTGAATCTGGACTCCTTTGCTAAATACCAGCTATTTCCACACCTTGTTCGAAGATATATTGGTATTGTATTGCAATAAAGGCTGTAAGAGTATTTCAGGTTTTCTTGTATATTTATTATCTTAATACGAGAATTACTTAACAAGATAATTATTGACATTACACAAACATGCACACACACACACAGGATGTTATTCACACTTTTTTTTAGTTTCAAAGGTAGTACACCAGACATAATTTTAAAACATTTTAAGCGTCCAATACACCTTTCTACATGTATACGTGCTCGAGCAATACGTCGAGTCTTTGTCACGCCCTTTGATGCCAAACGTCCCTTAGACATGAATGGTGGAATGTTCAAAGTGGCCAACTTCAGAGCAACTCTAATGCAGGACCCACGATCAGGCATGATATTATGAAATAGCTCATTCATGTCAAGAAAACCACAGTTCATTGTAATCTTTCTGTCTGACACATTTCCTGTACAGAGATCTGATAGAAAGGAAACGTATCCACGTGGTGTACATCCTTCAGTGCCGTGTGCTCGCTGTTAGCTTGGGTGCAGCCTGAGCGTTGCCAAGGGTCAAGAAAACTAGGTCAGACCGTTGTGCAAATGCACTATTGTCGAACTCAATTATATATTCTTAGAATAATGCATGGGGAACTTCACGAAGACTACAGTAACTCACGTTCAAGTCGTCCCAATCACCAGTCCTAAGATCTTATAATAACCCCAAAGTAGTTTTGATGCATACTCTCATTTATTTACCATTTATCAACAAAAAGCCTTTAATACTGCATTGTATAATTTATCCTATACGGCTATAATAGAAGAAACTATAACAAAGGATTAAACATGCACATCAATAATCAACAAACAACCTATTGTTTACATAGGTACCAAAAATTAACTAGAAGCATGGTTCTATAAATGAAACCATTAATCTGCTTCCTTGGTATATAAAACATATGGGTAGAGATGTAGAGGTGTGCTAATCATGCCAATATGAAGAAATTAGTTTATAAAATTACGTTATTTAATTTATAATTATCAAAATCAATTTTATTTGTTCAATTAAAATAATCACTGTGATGACTTACTTTATATTGATTATGTCTCTGTATTTTATTTATCTCTAAAATCTATTAATGCAACTATGATGATGATTGATCTTTTACGGCCACTTTTGTACACGTGGCAGGCTAAATGGGCCGAGCGACCTCTAAAGGTAATGAGGCGAAGCGAAAGATGAAACACCCCTCAGATATGCCCACGCCAAGATTCAAAATCAGATGATAGTGATATGTGGTCCAATGTCACGGAGGCGCCCACTAATAATACGAGGAACAGAAATGCCTATTTATTGTTATTATCTTATCCGAGTTATTTAACCTCGGCACTGGCCATACCTGGGACAGGTAGCCGAAGTGCGACTCCCTAAGGAAATAAATCCTACAAACACAGGTAGGTGGTGGATTCAAATCCACAACCTGGAGGATGCAGCACAATGTTCTAACCGCTGCATGATCAGTAGCTTATCTTAGGTTTTATACTATGAATAAAATATTGTTTGTACTTTTGGTTATTAAACTGTGAAAAGGAAGGAAACAAATCTTCCATATATAAACTACATGTCATTATTATTATTATTATACATAAACACAATTCTGATTGTTGTAAAGCATCTGCAGAAGTAAAATACCAACAAATAAACAGACAAATATTTATTCTCTATTATAACATTCTTTACTATTCTCATTTGATTCTCTTTAGCAAGAATATTTTTGGCTCTACTTTGACAGCTATTGGTGGAAATTCTCTGCCCAAGAAGGCTACACGAGAGAATCCTTTGATCACGTCCAGGACAGTGTGACTGTTAATGTAAGGCTGGAGTTCTGGATCGCGTTGCGAAGAGGCAGCCACAAATAAATGCGTGAATGATGACATCATCTCATCACTGCTTGGTAGAAGCTTTTCAGTTTTATTGTATCTGCAGATTGGAGCACATTATGTGAATATGGTTAGTTCCAGTGCCAAATAATGCATTATGATCGACACCAAATCATGGCATTATTCCCTGAAGGACACTATTAGTGAGTCACTAATTGATGTATGGCTAATTGAAAATGGATGCCAAAAAATAAATAAAATTTAAACACAATGTGAGAACGGGAACAATGGACATATAATTACCACACTCAGATACATATCTATTTGAACAAGATTAACTTAGTTTTGATCCAAGGCAGTTAATTTGTTAATCTGTTAATTGTATATAATTCTCGGATTTATTGTATATCATTAAACTACAGTAAATATAAGCTCTTCCGCAGTTATTCATTCAAGTCTCATGCACAGAACTGAAATTTAGTTGAAACTAGATGACGAAACTAAACTCCATAAACTATAAAATCATTAATTCGTTCACTTACATCCAGTTATCATTGAGCTGAGTGAATCTAGACACACCCGTCTGTGCTGTGAACACATCAATGTGAACGTGGATGTCTGAAATATAAATTGATACAGTTAATCAGTGAGCAATGTTAAGAAGCAGTAACAGTATAAATTATTATAATGATTAATGAACATATTGACTGAACAAAACCATCCAAAAGAATTATTATTATTAGAGTATTAACTCATACTGAATAAAGGATATATATTCTCTCCTACCATTTAGCCTTACCACTGGCACAAAATTGGCTGTAAAACTTCAATCATGATCATCATCACCTCTCAGTTACTTATTATCTCATAACTTACTCATTCTATCAAGTAGTCCTTTGTAAAAAAAATCACATTTTTCACCTTAAAATTGAATGTGATCTCTGAATAACAGAAAATGGTAACAAGTGTGTTTGCATACCTGTTGCATTACTTTCTATCCTATGTAATCTATCTATGGCACTTCCTCCAGGGTAGTTGAGACTAGAGACATACGTGAAGCCACCTGTCAGCATCAGATTGAAGATTAAATGAGTTGACATGCCAAGAGCGAGTAACCTGCGCCACACAGACTTCACACGATTCTGCCATCTGGTGAAAAAACAGGTATTAAGTGATTATCGCTTTATTTGATCCGTCTCTGTCACATTCTGAGCTATGCGCATCCAGAATGTAGGACAAATATTTTAGTAACAACATCTACTCCATTACTTACATTCTACCACAGACCATTGCTGCTGCTGTGTTCAATAATGGGAACACGTAGATGATGAAGCGCAGTTCTTTGTGTGGCAGAAACGAATACAGCAAGATAAATACGACTGCAGGTCCAGTTATGTACAGAGCACGTCTGTCTAACCACCACGAAAGTGGAACAAACAAGAGGCTGGCTCCCAGTGCTCGTGGTAGTACAGAATAAACATACCACAAATATGGCGATGTCTAAGATGTTTGTTAAGTGTTATGCATCATTTCAAAACAATAATAAAAATATAAATTTTAATAAAGCAATTCTGAACTTAATTAATCAATCAGTTGCTTACCCTATAGTTCTTGCTTTATAGTCATTTAAGATTGAGACTGATGGCCCAAAACATGTTTTACTAAAATGATGAAATGCATTGTTCCACAGTAAGATTTGAATGTCCATTTTGTATACATAGTGGACTAAATGGGTCGAGCAACTGATAAAAGCAATGAGGCAAAGTGAAAGATGAAACACCCTTTTGATGTTGTCTTGCTGGGTTTTAAATTCTGACATAGGTAGGCAGAAGCGCTCACCTGTGGTGGACTGTGAATAGACTGCAACGCTGGAGGGAAGAGGGCAGGGTGGAGTGGATCGTACAGGGCTGGCCATGGGGTAGTGGTAGTCACACTAACACAGTAGTAGCCCTTCTCCACTGGAAGGGGAAGGTTAGGGGCTCTCCCCTGAAAAAGTTTTGGTGTATTCTAGGCCACTTTTTCCACAAAACCAAAGTAGCCAACCTATTTTCTGCCAATAAAATAGGCGACAAGGGACTGTAAAACAGACGACGAATAGTATTGGATGTCGGCTGTCATTTTATTAAAGGGATGCAATTCATTTGATGTATTTAACTGTATGTCATTATCTTACTTAACAACACAAACTATTTTCATTTGACGCAGGATCTTAATACTGATATTGTCACATGATATTTGTATAGTGGTCGTATCTAATAAAGAGAGAGAAGGATACACCCCAATCTGAGCTTTTGTTTAAGACTGCGTTGAACCACAGAACTTCACCTTCTGGCCAAAGCCAGCGTCCCCAAAAGTAAGAATCCACGACGATGCTCAAACCTAAGGATGAAAATAAAAGGATTACTTAAAATATTCTAATGATAAAGATAGCCTATTCGTGATCAGAATCATGCTTATTCATAAACAGGAAAAAAATGCTTAATTAAGTTGCTTACAAATACTTAAATTTAATAAGACAACTTGTTATTATTCAGGCTTAGCAAAAATATTCAGTATTAGTGAAATGAACCACACACACACACACACATACACAATAATGTTACTGTCATGAAAATACAAAATAAATTATCTCTGCTTCACATTACAGAGCCAAGTGATGCCAGCAGGGATAGCACTTGTAAGTAGACGGTACATAGACAATCTTCTCTGTAGTAATTCTAGCAGTAAGATGGGTCCAAGTAATAGACATAACTCAGATCTGAAGACGATGATGGCACATGCTCCAGACCAAATTAATCTACAATGGTATCCTCTCAGCCAAGATGACAGTGAGAGTAAAGCTATATAAAATGAAGAAAAATATTTATAACATTTGTAAAACACACACACACACACACACACACCATCTTAATGCCTCTGGTTACAGAGAATGGTGTTTGTAAGCAAATTTCACTTTATTTATAGCCTTACATACTCAGAGTTAGGGCAAAAATATTTGGCAGTGTGCGGCTAGCATAAAACAGGAAGTGGAACTGAGTAACAGTCAATAGATGGAGCCACTGTGCTGTATTTCTACCCAATTTATGCCTGACTGATTGATGATATTTTCTATAGCAGTAGTATGTCACAAGGCCAAGCATTGATCTCACTGTAAGTAAAAACATTAAAATGTTCAAAAAAAGTAATCAAATTTCATGGTGAATTTGAGCCAATTACGTTCAATGGTGAAGTTGCTAATAAAATACCATAACGAATTGGCTGGAATTAAGACCAAAACATTACAACTAAGTCACCAGCTAAGAACGTTTAGTTACACTAACACTGAAGCTTAACTTACCAATTAGCTGACTAATAAACTTATTATACTGAAGTAGTCTTGAGATAGTGATGAATGGATAAGCAATAGCAGATATTAGAAGTGGTCCTAGAAATGTTCGCGGTACAACTCCAGGAAACTCATTATGGTCATACTGTTAAAATGGACAAAAGAATTCCATTATACACAAAACGAACATACAACGCATTATGCATAGCAATTGGGAATCGTAATGTAAATCGCATTTCAAGTGTTACTTCCAGGTTCCTCTAAATCCTTTAATCTACCAGTTTATGCACAACAAGAACATATTTCTCGCACCTTTATAATGAATTCAGATATCAGTATATTATAAAAAGGCAATGTGTGGTCTGAGATTAATAAGTATACCTTATTCAAGTCTGGACCATGATATAAGACGTCGTGGATAGCCTGGAGGTTGAAGCTTTCTTCAACTTTTGTGTATGGGCATATTCCGATGTATACCAACATAACAATGATCACCAGCTTATCTAACAGGGTCATCATCAAGTGATAATAACAAAATCTGTGGGAGAATAAAAAATATATATGTTGGTTTGTTTACAAATAAATATTCTTCCCTACAGGTGTTTTGCTTGTACGAGATGAATAGCTTTAAGTGCAGGGGTGGCGTGTAACGAATTTGGTAAAAGTACTTCATTACTCTACTGGAGTAGATTTTCAATTAACTAGAAGTAACGAAGTAAGATTTCAACTAACAACTTTAACTTGTAATGAAGTAGTTTTATTTGGGATAATGCTACTTTTTACTTCTTTACCTTCAGTTACTTCGTGATATTTTTGTTACTTTTTTGGTCATGAGTAGTTGCCTGATGGCGCTCCATCTGGGGATATTTAATTTTAATTGCCAGGTGAATCCATTTGACAGGTGATTGATTGATGTTTTATAGCCACTTTTGTGCACATGGTAGACTAAATGGGCTGAGCGATCGCCAAAGGTAATGAAGCGAAGTCAAAGATGAAACACCCTTCAGATATGCCCACGCCGAGAATCAAACTTAGGTGGTAGTGATTTGTGGTCCAACATGCTACCAACAAGATCATAGAGATGTCCATCCATTTGGCAGGATAAGGGTTATTAATACTGTCCAATCACGAGCATATTCACATTCCAGATTCAGTGTGATCAGTTTGAATTCTATAGTGATAATGGCGACGATGTTTCGCTTTTTGTTGAGGAAGGGCTTAAGGTTCATCAAGCGGCACCTGACTGCAAGACAGGAGGCAACACCAGATGACCAGGCATCAGACAATTCAGATGACGACTTCTTTGTTAAAAAGTGCGACAGTTCAACAGTTCTAACACAGCTTGATGAGTATCTGCCAAGTACATCTACAGAGACGATGACAGTCACGGCATGCCAACTCATCAGGCGGTTGTTCTTTGAAACAAACACTCCCCTGTCAGTTAGCTCTGCATGCGAGTGCCTGTTCAATGCAGCCAGGCATATCTTCACCCCAATGAGAGCTCGCATTGGTGACATTAACTTTGAAAGTAAGCTTTTGCTGAAGTTGAACATGTGCTGCCACGTTGAGTTCACTGAAAAAAGGCTCTTGTGCTTTCACCACATTGTGGGAAGTCTTGATGCCCAAAAAGTTATTTCTAGATACTGTTTCATTTCTTGGAAGTTGACAGGTTATGTTATCTTAAGCTCACTTTTTTCACAAAACATATTAGGCTAAAAGAAAGAAAAAATGTACTAATTAAAGTCTGTTATCAGTGTACATTATTTTTGTTAATTGTTTAATATTTAAATCAGGTATCCAAAAACTCTCAGTCACACAACATTCCCATTACTCAATACAACTAACATGAGAATTACTGTAAAGAGATATGAACTGCAGGTTCATTTATATCTTCGGATCATTTTTTGAAAAGGGGGTTAATTTTTATAACTGAAAATTGAAAACTTGACTTAAAAGGAATTTTACAACTAGAACATAACCTACCAAAACATTGCCAAAATGTAACAACACAGAAAGAAAGAAGCCACTGTATTTAGAGCACCAAACTGTGACCAGATCTGAATCAGAGATTCCATATGCGTTATGCAAATAAAAATGGAAAACATGTAAAAGTATGAGTGTGATTCCACATGTGCGACTGCGTTTGAGACAAAACAGATCGCTCGCTGTAGTGATTCATGGGAATCAGACAGTTGAATCCTGAATTTTACAATTCAGGCAGGCTTACCCAAGGAAAATAGGTCAGAATGTGGGGGCTGTCCGAAAACACATGGATATCGTTATGCTGCATGCACATTCGCATACTGCCTATGTGGAATCTTGGCTTAAGCATCGAAATGATACAGGGTGATATCTACACAGGGCCACAAATGCTTTTTTTACATCTCACATTTTACGAAACTGTGCTGGAATCAGCGGAGAACACCAGAAAGTAAATTTGTGTACCATTTATATTTTATGGCCACTTTTGAGCACATGGTAGGCTAAATGGGGTGAGTGACCTCTAAAGGTAATGAAGCAAAGTCAAAGATGAAAATCAGCTATGGCCATGCCAAGATTCGAACTCAGGTAGTAGAGATCTGTGGGTCAATGCCCCCTACCAATTATACCACAGAGGCAATAAAGACAATAATTATGTGTTTGTGGTTTTATTGATCTACACTCTAACACAATACAAGTATATAATAATCAATGGTTCATAGTTCATCCAATAATAAATTATTGGTCATGTCCACAATCTGATCAGGAATTTTCTCCTTGTGACTGTGGAGGTGATAAGGAAAGCTCACTGTTGTTTAAATATAAAATAAAGCACAAAATAGCAAAGACAGTAATAATTCATACACAGATGATCAAGGAAGAAACCAAATTAAGTTACCAAAAACTGCATATAATTCTTTCAGCAAAGTATGAAAACAGTTAATATGATATATGAAATTTATGTCATAATATTAACATAAAATGGAAAAAACACAGTGATCAAACAAATAAACAGGAAAGGGACAGAAATCCACCATCTAAACAAGACCATGTACTTTTATTTAATATAAACAAAGACAACTGGCCAATCAAGAGAGATTATTTGAGTCATGTGACCATCATAATGCAAATGGCTGTTTACAAGTGAAGCTCACTAGCTCACCAAAATCTCTCCCATCCTTCAAGCATGGTTCTTATATTCAGTAAATATTTAAAAATATGACATCTGAAATGGTTACAGCAGTATATTTTAGTATTATTTCAGATCTGGAAACTATCGGCCGATAAATATTTGTCGTTTATTACGACCCATATCCTGCTGAAATGCACCCTACAACCAGGAACAGTGCTTTTTAGTGACCATTGGTGAGGTATCAGCATGGTTGTTTTAAACTATGATATTTTTTTCACTGCAAAAAGCTCCAAAACAGCAGAAAATCATTTGATCGAAAATGAACCTGAGACTACCGCATATCTTGCCTCAAAATGCTAGTAGCCCAGCCGGGCTAGTGTTTTAGACTACTCACTAGCCAGAAGACAAAATCCACACATCTCTGGCATCCAGGCTACCAATTTATCCGGCCCTGTATCTACATCTATTTAGTTAAATGTCCAATTTACAGGGTGGCCAAAATAATCTGGTTTACCCTAGTACAATCACATTAAAAATTATTAATGAATGAACATAAAGTACCACTTGTGAATGTATGTTCGTATGTACAGATACAGTTTGATATGTATGTATAATTATATAAAATATCATTCTTTGTATTTATAAACAATCTAACTCTTGTTGTTGGCCAATAAAGTATAGAGTCTATCAAGCTATCTATCTACTAGATCTAAACATATGATTAACTAATTAAGATTATTCAGTTGGGCAAGAACGCTTCCACCTAAAATTTACTAGTTTTCATGGCCTATTCGGCACTCATCGTAGAGTCCATTCACCATTTATGGTTAGGCAAATTTGCCACCTATTTTGCCACTTGTATAGTAAAAATAATAAACTTATATCAAAACAACAAATTGTGACTACTCTGATTAAGCAGATCATGAATAAACCCTCCTAATTACAATTATTATCCATTTTTACCGCTTCCATGAAAATTGGCTTCAACGTTTAGTGTGATTAAGTCACTGGTGAAAGCTTACTCACACCTTACTAACTTTCTGGTCCTTACTCACACTATTTCATGCAGGATTTACTGCAGAATATATGGTTCTAAAACAAGCCAAAATAGGTGCATGCACGTTCAGTGCTCGGCTCTTTACCACCAACATACACGGTTCCAACCATTGACCCGAAAGAAAACTTTCAGGTCAATGATTCGGAATCTCAACTTGTAACCTTGTTCCACCAGAAAAACCCATATCTGATGCATGTGCAGCTACCCAACAACATCCATAGCAATAATATAATCAGTTTTGTTTTTATGGTATAATGGCTCAAGAATCAGTGGCGAATGGGCCATGGCATTAATCATTTAATGGCGAATACTAAAGTAAATAGGCAAAGGAATTTTGTATCCGCTGGTGAATGGGTTCGCTGGCGAAGAGTCCTGGAGCCGTACTACTAGAATCTACTAGTATAGTCTAGTACTACACTAGTCCAGTCCGGTACAGTAGACCGTCACCACGGCCGGGCATGGCATGAAAGGCTAAGCCTAAGGACTCGTTAAAGGTAAAAGGAGTAAGGTCTAAGCCTAAACTAAAGCGGTAAAGGCTAAGCTGTGTAAGCGGCCATAATAGTCATAATAATCATATGGCAATGCCCATATTATTGGCATATACCATGACTATTACTATGTTACATATATGAAAACCTTTTGCTAACCATGTACCTACTAGAACTATAAATTATCTGAAAGAGTAAAAATTGTCAACGTACTTCATAAATATAGTTTTATAAAGTTCTCAAATAAATACTCCGTTACTGGATTGAAAGATTATTGTCTATGGATGTCACGTGTGGACATTCTGATATTAACTATCTCGAACTAGGACAGAAGCAGAATTTGTCATGGGTAAAATACTGATAATAATAATAATAATAATAATAATAATGTATATTTAATAAAGCGCCCTTACTAGCAGGAGCCATTCAAAGGCGCTGTACAAATAATGTGTAATTTAATAATACCCCAAATAATGTCTGTAAAAACCCTGTAATTATTTAAAAGATAATAATTATTTATCTGTGAAAGCGACCTTAAATAGGTGTGTTTTTAGAAGAGACTTAAAATTTCCAAGAGACGACGAATTTCTAATATTAGCCGGCAACTTATTCCACAAATTGGGGGCTGCAACACTAAACGCACAATCACCATATGACTTGAGCCGAGACACTGGCACCTGCAATAGTATCTGACTGGATGACCTGAGTTTTCGTATTATGTATTGTATCTTTGGCTCGACAACATAGCCCACAGCAAATGCTTTTCAGCCCTATACTGATGTTAGTAATATGCATAAATATCGTTTATTTTAATTTATTTAAAGTCGAGTTGGTATATATCTACTACATGGAATATTTCTTACATATTGGTACTAAATTAAAAGGAATATTCTTGTTTGAGAGAGACGATAATGAAATATATCCGATTTTAACAAAACTTACAAGGTTTTTCGTTTTTATTTCTTAGATCTATTAGATGAAAGCTTTTTATTAGTGTCATACTATATATACTGAAACTGGTTTATTTCTAGAGCAGGCCATGGCATTCATGGGTGTAACGCAAAAGAAGAAAAAAACTGTGTCCTAGGTATTCCATAATCTGTTTTGGGAGCTGGATATGTCACATTTGTCGGCAAGAATATGGGAACACTTCGATTATGTACAAGAACTGCACTATGTCTGCTTCGACCCCGGTATCAGTTTTATCGAATGAATCATGTTGCACTAACAGGAAATACACAGGTGGATAAAGCCGTGGATACGTTGACGGGTGGTAAGATTGGTGGCTGGCTGAAGGCTTATGAAAATATGGTCGGCCTGACGGAGGTCAGGGAGGCTCAGTCGAAGGTGATCCAGGTAAATATCACCACACCCAAGGCGAGACAGCAGATAATTATTAAGTATCCAATAAGATTAATATTGTGTCATTAATTTTACACCCCTGTGGTGTATAATATCTCGTTTATGTAGGCCTCTAGCTCAAACCAATTTAACGGGCATGTTGATGTTCTCTTCAGACAACGACAACGATGGGACGTTTTTCCAACATTGGTAAAATATCATAATTAAAATTAATAAATCAGCAATATGCGTCTGTACACTAATATAAAAAATCAAATGACACAAAGTATGTCAAACATCTTGTTTTAGTCATATCTAAACTTTTCACAAATTATAAAACTGTACCTTTAGAGCTAAGACAAATAAGAAGATCATTAAAGTAGGTTATGACTGAAGCTGGCCGTGTATATTAGTCACATACCTCTGGGATAGGTTTATCTATTTGTTTGAAATTTAATAGGCCCCAAGTTTTCTTATCAGCTGATACGGCCTGTTTAGCCTACCATGTGCACAAAAGTGGTCATAAAACATTAATTGTCATTTCTAGATGCATTTAGCCCACTAAGTCTAAGTGCACAGGTGGCAGAAAAATTGCAGCGTTTCTATTAAACCTATACTTTAATGCTTTCATGTGTTGATGGTCTTGTTTGTTGCCACAGATTAATAGAAACAACTTATGTTTTTAGGCAGAGCAGATGTTTCTAGAAGTGCAGACAAAACGTCGTCAAAAACAGGCAGAAATGTCAAATATCCATGCCAAGCTGAAGGAGATACATGTCCAGTTAGACAAGGTGCAGAGGGGTGAAGAGCGTTACTTGTCCTTACTGACAGAAGAGTACCAGATTATTAGAGAGGAGAAAGCAATTGAGCGAGAACTTACCCAATACGAGTCACAAGAGAGGGACCTCTTCGCTGCACTGTCATCAGCTGTACGAGAGAGCCATGAGAAAGAGCGGGCTCGTACAGAGCGCACAAAATATTGGTCTGTTTTTGGCTCGATTATTGGTGCCTTTCTTGGTATTGTTGGGACATCAATTAACAATTATCTGAAAATGAGGGAGATTAAAGGCATAGTGAAAGACTCCGCGGCTAGTGGTGTCGAACTGAAGGGATTGCTGAAGGATTTATCAGAAACAGTTGATACACAGAACCAACAAATTAATGCTTTTGTCAGCGACATGAGAACAATAACAGGCAGTGAATCCAAGCTTGTATTGCCTTTAGTTGTGCCATCTGCAGCCACTGAAAAACCATCTCCTGACCAACTTGAATCACAGATCAAGTTGATATTGAATGCCGTGAAGGAACAGAGTGATGCTCTTTCAAAAGAGATGTCCGACTTGAAGAAAATCAGTGCCTCGTCTGCAGCAGCTGATAAAGATGGTAATATCGTGTATGTGGGACCTGAAGTACAGGACCTACTGGAGAAGACTCAGAGCAACATTGAATGGAAGATCAAGACCAGTGCCCTTTGGACTGTGACATTTATTTATGGTGCTTTGGCTATTACTTTGCCTGTTTTATATACTATATTTAAAGGAAGCTAGTCAGTCACATTCTTTTAGTTGTGATTTCATTACAGTAGTGTAGTAAAAGACTTACTAGGTTAGGAACACTGATATCATAAATGCTGTTACTGGTGCTTAATTTCTTTGTTGTTCATGCATGTATCGGGTTTGTAAGCACAAATTTTTTCATGAGGTTCAGAAGTCTTGGTTCTTTTCACAAGCAAATTGCTATGGTTTGTACTGTTTATAATAGTACATTTCCACTAGAAAGACAGTAAATAATATTTTGTTATTGTCGTGTGTTCGCTGTGTATGATACTAGATAAGTGTTGTATGTAAGTTGGTGCATTCCAGTTAAACATCTCATATGTAGTGCTTTATATTGCAGTTTTGATAGTAAGAGTGCTTTACTAAATCTACATTATTAATGATATTTGTTTAGCCAGGTGTAACTCCTTTTTGATAAAATCAGACATATTCCTTCGAAAATATATCAAAGTCTGCTTCAAAGCATTTCATATCGAGATGTTCTCTGTTGATATTATTCCTGTCATATTTGCTTTTACAAAGCTTTGTTGTATTGCTCAGAAGTGCTGTGTGGTGGATATTCTCATAATCACTAAACTAGTTAGAAAACCAGCAGAAGTGTGTATGTATATATATTATTATTAATAAGTCTGATCTAATGTAGTTATTGATTTATTGCATAATATAGTCCTAATATATTTGTGTATTATTTGGATAATATTGTTATGTGATAACCTCGAGATCAATCTTGATATATTGTGTGTAATCAGTATGTACATCTTCAGTATCTCTTAAACTCTTCCATATGTTTGTGAGATACTGGTGAACATTATAGCAAAATCCTAACCATTAATGTTAGAGGTGAAACGAATGGATGATAAAGATCATATTTGTCAATTATGTTCACGTTGGAATCTGACGACATTAATTTATTTGTTCAGCTTGCTAGCTCCGTCGTTATAATCATGGCAAACATTCATGTATGAGGCAATAAACTCATAGTTGATAGTGAGTGAGGTCTAGCAGTACTGTAGAGTTTCATTTAGCACACAATGAATTATTTTTTTGTTTATTTACCAGTGCGTAACACAATTCATCAAAGTTGACCAGAACAACTCTTTCCAAATTAAAAGACAAAATAAAACATTATTAATCTTGGACTTTAGTTGTGTGTTGGTTGGTTGATAAAATGACTTAACATATGATATGCTTATAACAGGTACCACTTGTAATATTATTTTATATTATTCATGTAAACACACACACACATGCACCACAGGCTTCCTGCTAAGTGGCTAACTTGAATGCATTCTTACTAATATGAACTATACATTAAATACATGTTATGAGAATATTTGTTGCCACTCTGTTCAGAATCCTGACACCAGACCAAATAATTTGTTTATGACTTCTAATAATTCTCATAACTGTTGTCATAGCCTTCATAATTGCTATCATATCCTTCATAATTCTCAAAACGGGGAGGTCCAGGTGGTGGGGGTGGTCGCATACCCCTGGGAGGTGGTGGGCCTCTTGGTCCAGGTGCTCCTCTAGGTGGCGGACCTCGCATGGGCATCCGACCTGAATAACACGGTTTGAAAAATGTCAAATATACAAATTAATAAATAAAAGTTAAACTTGGTCCTAATTAGCTCTTTTATGAGAACATTTATGAAATACATTTTTGGTGACACAACACTGAATATAAAATAACAAAATTCCAAATGGATTATGACTATTAATACTGACTGGTTAACTGCCATGCAAAAATACAGTTCTCATGCAAAAAGCAATTAGCAATCAGAAATAAATTATTCCAGTAACAACAAATGTAAATGAAAACATGTATTGAAAGACAATCCACTGGACTACTTGAAGTGAACAATCCTGGAACAAAGATGGTCTATTAGTTTAGACTGTTATTTATAAATGGAAACTGGTACAAATTCTTAATGGACAAGTACCATAAGCACTTACGTTACATAAGTCAAGGAAATAATATTAGTAGATATAAGGTTATTTGTCTTATACATGAACAATTTATATATTCATCTTGTACGTGAGCAACAGCGAAAAGCAAAAATATTTGATGGAATTAGTAGAGGAGCAAAGCAAAGTATCATGGGTGATAATAGGAGAAATGGACATCAATTGGCTGTCATCATGCTGACGTATCCCATTTTACAGAACATAACCACTGGTGCAATAGACGATCCAGGCAAAATGTGTTGCATCAGTTACCAACTGTGGTCTCGGGTTAGAAACAGCTATGGCGCCCACTGTTAATAGGGATGGCAAGTTTTCACTAAGGGAAAATACTGGAACGCTTTATTTATCAGGATATAACTCAATGATTGAGCTGACTGATATTTTCAGATGAATGATACAGCTAAGACTTCATTATTCATGTTGACTCGTAGAGGATTTTTTTAGCATAGGTTTCAATGGATTAAATAAATGATTTTAAAATTGAACTTATAGTTGAATGTAAATTGATTTTAATGATGATTTAAAAATATTTAATGGAGATGTAAAGGGCAATTTGCAAGTTTTAGAAATATTATTTTTACTTGTACCTGGGAACCAATCATATATGTATCACCTGTATATTATTAAATGAATTTTTTACATTAGCGTTAACACCCTTGACATTTACACATAGTAAACATTGCATGATTGGCTGATTCAGAAAATAAAAGAATTAGTTCATTTTCAATACAAAATAACATGCATAAATACCAATGTTACAGTAATAGGAATCACGCATTGAATTATAATCTATGTGATCATTGATTTTATCCATTCACATCGTCATGTCAGATGGCAAAGGTTCTACAAAAAATAAGTTTGAACTAGACCATGAGAGCCATGCAAATTGTGCTGAACGTTACTTAGTTTAGTGGCTTATATCCACTGGATGAAGTCTATGCCATTCCTATTAAATGCAAAATTATAATCTGGAGATCACATACCTTTAATGAAGAATAAGTAAAATCCAAATATAGCTAAATAGCCTATATACAGCTTTTCAGTAAAACATTAATTGGCCACTACACACATAAATCGCCATGCAAGACAGTGATTCTTAGACTTCTAACCCAAGACCGTAGTGTGAAATCCATCCGGATGCTGGTGCCAGTGGTAACTGAATCAGTCTATTATGTCATATGTCGTATTTTCATATGTAACAACAGTAACCATGAACATTTAACAACCAATTCACCACTAGTTCATATAGTGCATACCAACATCCAACAGGAGGATCCAACCTCCAGATTGTGAGTTTAAATCCGGCTTGTGTGTGATTGATATGTTTCTCTAGAGAGTCGCTCCTCGGTCATATGTCTTAAGTACGACATAGTGCCGAGGCTAAAAACTCAAATAAACTAAACCAACATCCAACATCACATGACCATATATGTTGGTGGGATAAACTTTAACCAGTAAGAAACTGTCACAGTCCACTCAGCAAGATTGTACCACAGGTACATATTACCACAACAGGTACATATTACCACAGGCACAAATATGTCACAAGAATTTTAATTGCATCAGTTTTAGAGGTATTTTATAAACAATTCTTTTGACATAATGTTAATATTTCAATATAGGGGGTAGCAAAAAGACAACCGTTATAAGGTTATGCTGCTCCTCCCATTTCCTTTATTATATTAAATCAGCCTATATATTTATATGCTATGGTTGTAAATTTGGAAATAAATATCATAACATAAGAACAGGGAAATTATTTTTCAATGATAAATAATAAAATCATGGATTAATTATACAAATGACAATGGAAAATGTATAATTTGTAGTTATTTTAGTCTGAACATCCCTGTCCACTTACAAGTAGATAAATATGGCTGGTTAAATTAGGGTACGAGATGAATCTGATGAGTTGGGTTCGAGGAAAGTCATGGTTTCATCCTTGGCTTTGATAGGATATGCTTTCATCCAGTTAAGTGTTAGAATTACTCCCATTGTAAAAGCACTAAACCTTCCATATCTTGCTCATTAAGGTAGTCAGTCAGTCATAATAATAACCACCATTCAAGACATTTCAAATATATATATATATATATATATATTGTGTGTGTGACAGCTCCTCAAGATGCTATGCATAATCCTCTTACCAAATGGTGGTGGAGGCCCTCGTGGTGGTGGTCCTCTCCAGCCGGGAGGTGGAGGTCTCATACCTGGAGGTGGAGGCATACCTGGAGGTGGAGGCATACCTGGTGGCGGAGGTGGTCCGCCAGGAGGAGGTGGACCTGTTGTGGATGGAGAAGAAAATTTAGTTTTTACATAACACACAACAGAAGCAACAGAACTAAAGACTAAATTATTCGAGACATTAAAATATCATATAAATACATGCCATCTTTGTGTGGCATAAAACTAGACTATAATTTAAAGATATGTATCATATCTATAAATGTCATTGACTACACAATACATACCCATGCCTGGAGGCCGTGGTGGTGGAGCCATTCCGGGCAGAGGAGGAGGTGGGGGCATTCCCGCCATAGATGAAGAAGAAGGTACTTGTCCAGGACCTGTGTAGATTATGAGCGATCAATCAGTTTAGTGAATAACCATATGAATAAGCTGAAGTTTTGTCTCCAAAAAATGTATGTACTGATTATAGTTGAGAAACATTCGACATATATCCAGACCTGCATTTACTGTTGATGAGGCTGATGTTCCAGGTGCTGAGCTGGCTGGTGGAGGGCCCGATGGTGGTGGAGGCCTTACAGGAGGTGGAGGCATACCTGGATAAAAACAGATAAACAAGTGCCGGTATCCAAACATATATCCAATTCAACAAATAACTTCATGTTAATGATCTGGATTTACACTAAGGATAAACTGACTGCTTACCAGGTGGTGGAGGCATGCCTGGTGGAGGCATAAATGGGGGTGGAGGCGGCATCATCCCTGGAGGTGGTGGTGGCATGCCTGATCCTGATGGTGGAAGCATACCTGGGGGTGGAGCCATTGGCGGACCAGAAGGAGCTGAATATATGACAAACGAATTACATCTTTTTAGGGAATGCTTTAATAACCAAGATACTAAAATAATATTTAACTAAAGACTAAAATTTATTATTCGAGACATTAAAAATCATGTAAATACATTTTCTAAACTATAATTTTTCTTTGTTAAAAATGTTACATTAAACAGAGAATACACACAAAGATTGAAATTAAAAGCTGACGGTAGCTTTACAGAATGTTTGACTACAATATTAAAATATTGTAAATTATGGATTTAATTATGACTATGATTGTTTGGTGACTTTACAAATTAAAAACTTTTTAGTTTAATGTAGTTCATTAATACATAAAAGAAAACAATATAGGAGAAATAGAGTAAGTGTGTATGATCTTAGAACATGGGTTTGTACAAAAATATTAATATGATTTCTACATAGATACTAACCTGTAGATGTTGGGTAAGTGTTTGATGTGGGAGGAGGTGGTGCTGACGATACCATTCCAATCCCAGAGACAGGTGGTGGTGGAGGGGGTGCCATTGGCATGGGTGCTGCACTAGCAGGCTGTGATGGAGGAGGCGGTGCATCAGCAAACAGCTGATGTGGTCTGTCTGTCTGTGAAAGGGGATTCTGCTGTGCTATTAGTCTCTCTGAAAACAGTAAGTCACAAATATATAGTATAAACCCTGACAGCAGCAAGGCTACAATCATAAATAAATATACTCTAAAAGTTTATTAAGTACTAATAATGCATTACAACATAACATGTGATATTAACTATATGTTCATAGGTGTAGCAATCCATAGGCAGTCATGCATGACTGGATAATTAAAGGTGAACATGTACAGTTAACTAATTAGTTCAATTTTTTTGTTTGAACCACTAAATCGTCATTTCTGACTAAGCCTCTGAACCTGTTTCGTCAGATTAATATATCAATAGCTTATTTGATGATGTCAAGAGCTTGGTTTATCATCTTATAACTGATGACCCAAAATGCATGACACCAAACCACAATTGCAATACTTTTTCCACCAAAGCATATTAGGTTAGTTAACCTGCAGCTGATCCATGTCTTTCTCCTTTGGAATCTTTCTTGAATGCATAAGAAATGGTTATGGCTCTGTTACACAGATACTGGCCATTCATAGCTTCTATCGATGCATCTGATGTATCAAAGCTGGCAAAACTGATAAAAGCATAGCCTTTACTGTTACCAGTCTCTGGTTCTCGCATTATCTGAAGAACAGCGATAACATAATTATGAAACAGAAGAGGTACAAATACAATACTTCATGGATTTGAAAAAGTAATGGAAGGGTATTTTTAATACAGTGATATATATTTTTGAATTATGCTTTATTAGTAATCTTTGGAAAATAAACAAACACTTAATTTTCTTTCTCTGTGTGGATGTCACTATTTCACATACAGTACTGCCACTATGCTGCTTATCTCCAGGTACAATATACCCAAATATTTGCCATACAAACAAAACCAAAACTACCACACACAGAATTCACTTATCCTATGACAGTATGTAAATTAGAGTGAAAACCTTTTGGTTAGATTTGAATGCACAGAAATGCTGATGAGCCTAACTTAGTGCTTATTTTCTCCAAAAAAAACCCCCACAAACACTACTTACCTTAGGTGTTTGTAAGATGACACCAAATGCACTAAATGTGTCGTACAATAACTTTTCATCCACTTCAGGATCTAGATTTCCAATAAATATGTTTGCACCAACGTCCTGGGCTTTTTGGTGAGCAGATGCCTAAAATGTCAAAATTGTAATCATTTAAAATTTACCATACAATGTATGGAGTTTTAACATTATGATATTTACATAATTCAATCCGAGAGAATTAAAAATACGTTTCCCAGGTGTTTAAAAATATCAATATTTCTACCTTGTTGACTCGTATGGGCTTGCCATATAGTTTGATCATGTTCATTATACGAATGGCATAGTCAGCATCTTCTTCCCCCATAAACTCAACAAAACCATAACCTTGATGTGATTGGGTGATTCTGTCTTTAGGCATATGTACATTGACTGTAATGAGAAAGAATAATATTACAACTATAGGAAAATACATTCTGACTTCAACATTTAATAATAATAATGCAAATATAATATAGTTTCTTTTAGGGTTGTTTGATTTTAATCATGATTTAAATCACTGCCCCAAAAATATGTATTTAATATTTGGGGGAATTTTTATTGTTTCATTTGATTTTTATGATTTTGCATTTATTTTTATTGATTAATTTGAGACCATGTGATTTATCAATTAACTTGCAGTACATGTAGTCTAACAAGTTATACTGATCAGTGACGATTCCCCCAAATCTCTGGTTGGGATGATCCAGGGAGATCTACACAACAGAAGGTGTCAAGTGCGCTTCCGTGGTCTAACAGTAGTGTGTTGGATCACGGATCACTACCACCATGTTCGAATCTTGGTGTGGGGATATCTGAAGGGTGTTTCATTTTTGACTTTGGTTTATTACCTTTGGAGGTCACTCAGCCCATTTAGCCTACCATGTGCAGACACAAAAAACACCAATCATCATCATCATTACTCTGCTTCAATGTGGTAAATTTGGGGATAGTCAGATCTAAAAGTGTGACTTGAAGTCACTGACATCAGGTGTCAAATCACCTTACACAGCCATCCTGGCTAAACACCAAGTAAATTAATCTAAACTCAATAATCCCCAAAATGCATATAAAAGATATTGTATTCAAGGGATTATTAAGTTAATGTTTAAGTACTTGGTGTCTAGCCAGCAAGGGTATATAAGGTAAGTATTCACATAGGTTCACTATTGATAGTTATCTCATGCTGAATATGTACCAGAAACAAAACCTAACTCTTGTGAAAATCTATACTAACTGCAGTTGCATCCAGTGCAGGAGCAGAACGTGTGTTTTTGACATTCAGACTTGTACAGTCGAAAATACGAAACCAACTCGGCAACAAAAAAGCAGGGAAACTTGTCTTCATGTACAAATTGCTGAACAGGAACAAGCAATGTTTATTGCCTCATTTCTAGATGTTTGAGGTATTTCCTCTCAGAATGCAGTGAAGCTTCCAAATCATGTATTTAATACGGAACAGGTATTCAATTTAGCATCTCCAAATTAAAATGTGATTTAAAACTAAATTTTAAAAATCCAATTTTTTTCAATGGGGAACTCTGTGGAAAACTATTCCCTAGGTGGCAGCAGCTGAGAAACGGTCCAAATGCTTAACTTCCAGTCAAGTCTGGGCAAAGCAAAAAAGGGAATCTTATGGGTGAATACTTTTCATCAAATGCCTTCCACTCAGTGTTGTGTGGCAACATGTTATAATTGTGGAGGCCATCAATTCCCTCACATGACCGAAAGCGATACAGTGCATGGGTGAATGCTACACCATGTGTTTGGCCAAAAGGCAAAGGCCCCAGCAAGAGCAATGTTGTGTGCTATGAGCATTTTGTTGCAACAGATTACCTTACTAAACTACACACTGTGAGTGATATTCCAATAGAGTTTAGTTGGAATCTAAAACCATCGGATACAGAGTCTTACATGCATGGCCAGAGTACAGAGTGCAGCAAAAAGGTGTAGAATAACCATAAAATTTTCTACAACTAATGCGGTTAGAGATACAGAGGAGGTGGGGGCCATTGAGGAGGTAACTGCTGAGGGTGATATACCATGATATCATTGAAGAGCCAGAAGTTAAAACAGTTACTATGAGTTCTCAGACATATCAGAGTGGTGTGACAAAGACAAGCAAGACTGGGAGTGATCCCATCAAAATACCTTTGTTTTCCCTCAGAATGAATTATAGGGGATAATCATGCCATCCACTACTATACAGGCTTGGAGACATATGATAAGTTACTGTTTGTTCTGAGTACACAAGGACCTGCAGAGTATGCACTGAATTATATGTATGAAGCCATATCCCAGATAGAAGTTGCTGATCAGTTTTTCCTGGTTCACATGTAACTAAGACGATATACAACAAAATTTGAATTATCGAGGCTCTTTAACATATCTGACAATATTTTTGTACATGGATCCGCTTCCTGTAATTGCAGTGGAGAGAGGTATCTCTATGGCCAGACTGTGGTGTGTTTCTTTGCACCAGATGGTTTCAAAGCCAATTCTTTACAACAAGAGTAATTGTTGATGGTACTGAATGCCCGATCAAGAAACCAAAATTGTCAAAAGCCCAACAATCTACATACAAAAATAGGAACACAATAAAGGTTTTGGTTGGCATCACACCTGGTGGGCTTTGTTCAAATGTGTCTCCTGCATATGGTGGTTCCACCAGTGACAGACAAATCATGGAATGCAGCACAATGCCACAGGATTGTGATCGTGGTGATTCAGTGATGGCAGACAAGAGGTTTGATGTGCAAGACATCTTCACACCATATGGTGTAAACACTCCCACATGTTTTAAAGAAGACCGTATGTCAGTAAAATCGATTTTTGTGGACAAGAAGATTGCATTCAAAAGAGTTAATGTTGAACATTTCATTGGTCTAGCAAAATCTTACAAAATATTGTTAAACCCCATGAACATGTCAGAAACCCAGTTATCATCAGACATAATATTTGTGTGTTTAATGTTGTGCAGTTTCCGTTCACGTATCGATCATGCCTCATCATGTATAATACACATGTATGTTTTTAAATGAATTTGTAACACTTGGAGATGGTATATTTGCTAAATATTGTTAAATAAACTGGTTTAGTCAAATGCTATAGATTGCTAGTTTGTGGAATGAGAACAATATTCAACTACCAGACTAATTTATGGTGAAAAACTTGGTGCATAATAAATGCATTTGACCATAAGCAACGTTACATGTTCTGATAAAGTTTAACTTTATATTTTTAGTCAACAGCAAGAGTGTGTCATAGGTTTAAAAATTAGCAGTTCGAAAAATTTGAGAACATGGTCCGGTTTATGCAACATTGCAAGTCGCTGGATGCCAACTGCCATGTTCTAGGAGGAAATATTTATATTACAACAGTAAATTGACCTTTTAACTATGCAAACAACAGAACCAAAGAGAATATAATTTGCCTGGGATCCCTGAAGCACAGAGCAGTTTTGGACCGGGTTTCTTTGTGCTGCCACCTAGTGAATGCCAAGAAGATGGCTCTCAGAGTTCCCCATTAAAAATAAATCAAGATTTTTTTCAAAAATAGGTCCATATTGAGAGCTGTTTTAGAATAATTTGTTTATATGTTATAATTATATCCAGACAGCAATCTAATGGTTATGTCATCGTTCAACTGTGATATTATTTCATAGGTCATGTTATCGCATAAAACAAACAAGTTTAACATTGTTTTATAATGTGGTAACATAACAATTCATTACCTCCATAAGTGTAATACTTGGCAACATATTACACTATATAAGTTTTTTTAAATAGTTAATTGTGTACTTTATATAAACAACATATGTCAATCATCTTTGCTTAATGAAAGCTAAGCACCACTTCTAAAGGCAGTTAAAATTTAAATAACCCTAAATTACATCATGATGGTGTTTATTTCACTATCAATATCTTCAATACTTACCAACAGGCCCTGCCTGAAGAAACAGCTCCCATAGAATTGCTTCTGTTACCTTGTCATCAAGACTACCAACATATATTGTGGCATCTGAAATACAAATTAATCAATATATAACATACCAATAGAACACTACTGTGAAACTATAAGGATTCCGGATCCTGTTGTTTGTTGATGTATTAGGTATCCATATTGGCTGATGTTCTTCCTTTTACATATATAAATCACAGATAATGTGTGTGTTCACATTATATAATTATAGCTATGTGTTATTGTGCAGGTTATTTTAAATGTCTAGTTACACACACAAACTATATTCAAACATATTCATCCATGATATATTAGTCTGTACATTCATTATATTATTTAGATGTATAACATACTTGATGTTGACAGTCTTTTAGGTTAGTTTAACACATAAATTGAATGTAAACTTGTAAGTGATTATATAATCTTTTTAAATATCTAGATGTAGACTAAAGACGATTACATAACTTGGGTTTTAATTATAGTTAATATTTATAAATATAACATCTGAAATGGCTACAGCAGTATATTTTGGCATATTTTAGATGAGGAAACTATTAGACGATAAATATTTGTTATTTATCATGACCCATTTTCTACTGAAAATCAGTCCAAAATTCAGCTTACTATTGGGAATGGTCCTTTTTAGTGATGGTTGGTGAGGTATCGGTGTGGGTGTTTTAAACCATGATACATTTTTCCACTGCAAAGAGCCCTGGACCACTGCCATATTTTTTACTATCTCTGTATCAGGCAGGGCCAGAAAAATCAGTTGCCCAGATGCCTGGAACAAGTATATTTTCATGCTGGGCCAGAGTTGATTGCTGAGAAGAAATTTTGTCAAATATGTGTGTGCATGCTTGATGAGCAGACCAATTAAAATATGTTTTTTTCCAGCTGCATCCCTATACTTATAATCTGTGATACAAAGCTGGCTGTGAGTGCCAACTATATGCTACATCTAAGCTGAGATTCCACATATGCAGCATTCGAATGCGATATTCATGTGTTTTGACACCTCTCTCACCTTCTTTCCTATTTTTCTTGAGAAAGCCTGTCTGGACACTCAAATCAATCTAGAATTTCACAACCGGATCATAAAATTCTGGATTCAACCGTCTTTTTTTGTTGCATATGTAGTAGCAAATAGATTTATAGAATCACACTTGTACGCATATATATTTTTTTGTTCTAAGTGGATTCTTTCACAGGCAATATTTTTTACCAGAAGATTTCCTGGACCTGGAAAATGAATTTGTTATTTTCTTGTATGCGGGGGAAACCTGTAACTCCTTTGCCTGTGTCCAGTGAAAATTGCAGCCCTGAAGTTTCACACCAGTGAACACTACCCTATCTCCACCCCATATAGCTCACTCAATGTCCATCATAAGTTACTTCAGAAGCAGTTCATCTGGCAGTAACTGTAAGTCCTTCAGTTTTCACATGTTCTCCTGAACAAATTTATATTTGTCTTTCTCAGTTCTGGGAACTATGAAACTTGACAACAAACTTATGTCTATTATTAACAGTTTCAAATTGGCTTCGGATAAGAGTTTGTGATTGGCTTTGAAGTATATCACAATGGACTTATGATCGGGGAAATTAATATTACATATCTATTATGATTATCTAGCCAGGCCCAGGCTTACCTGTACCTACCCGGTTACCGGCAACCCCCCATGCTGATCATGCTCATTAGATTTAAAAGTTGTGGCCGTTTTCACTAGCAAACATTTGTTTACTTTAGTATCACTGTTAAATGATACCATTAAGACACGGATTCATAATTATAATCAAAATGAATTAGAGTCTAGATCTAGTTGATTCTTATCATTCTAAATTTGCCATTTATTTTGGCATGAAACTGGGCGATAATAAAAGTATCTATAATAATAATGTGCAAACGTGTAGCGTATTCTAAAGCAGTACCACATATTTCAATTTTTCACTGGGTTAATGAGTTTTTCATATTGAATGGATAATAGTTAGACAATTAAAAAATGAATACATGCAGACAATATACCTTGATTTCTTTCGGCAATCGGCCCAGCCGCCATGTTGTATTAATGACTTCCGGTTTTTTGCTGCCGGCGACTTTATGTTTAATGACCAAAAGAGGCGCCACTGTAGCATTCAAGTTTTATTCAACATTATAAGCATATGGTTATCATATAAAAATAATAAAATAATACAGAAGTGCATACAAAATAAAGAACACATACACCCACACCCACACAGAGATACACACACACACACTATATATATATTACAAACTTCTATAACACCAATATCCTGGAAAAAAAAATTAGCTTAGACTTAGTGGCACACCTGGTATAGGGGTTGGACAATCTCATAGTCAATGTACAATGCAAAATTCATCAAGAAATGATCAGATGCAGTAGAAACTTAGGAGGAATAAGTAGGTCTGAAGAAGTAGGTTTTCAAATGGTGATGGAAAGAAACTATATGCTATTTTACCTATTTGAATACTTAGCATGTTCAGAGAGGGAGAGTTCCAAAGAGTAGGGACAACAACTGAAAAAGCACGAGGGCCAACAGGAGTTTTAACTCTGGGAACAGAAAACAAGTGAAAAGCAAATGAATGGAGCCCTCTGGGCTTGCCCTTGGGTGTTAGAGAAAGCATGGAAAATAGATACAAAGGTTTTCGAGAAGAAATATATAATTTCTAATCCATGTTTTTTATTCATTCCATATCATAGATCATGATCAGTTTGTGAAAGTTAAGATGTTCAGGCCTGCAAATGTACCCCCCCCCTCATCATATAAATTTGTTGCTGGACACAGAGCAACGTGGTGATAACATGGTGGATAATCTGCAGGGACCTGACAATGGTATGCTTGTTCAAGTTTGATGCTGAAACACTCATGAGGAGTCTAGCAATGCCACACCTTCAAAGATGTTTGCAACCATCTAGGCAATAGCACAGCCTTTAGACTAGTCACATGCCACAGAATGCCGTGGGTTCTGAATTAGAATATTAACTATTTTGTTGGCAATCATTTAGTTAAAGTAGAACACTACATTATAGTGTGTTGATGGACAATGACTATGTTATCATTTGCTACATTAATGATTCACTTTTTTGTGCCAATTAATGAATATGTTAATGTGCTTAATAATGTACACTATATATATATATAGGACTAGTGATACAGTATTATTTCATATTTTATTAATATTTATAAAAAACAGTTACAGTTAAAACCATTTTTTTAAAATGATATAATGCATAAAATAGGTTTTTAATAGTAAAAACCCAACTCTGGAAATACTTTGTGATAATAGTGTTTATTTTCAATAAGAATGCTAAAACAGGGTTATTCTCATCATTAAGCAATAATATAAGTATAACTTGTAATGAAAGATAGTACAAAAATATATCTATTAGAAAAATACATCATTAGTACATGTAAATGTTTTTATAATAAATCCTTAAGAGTTTTTCATTTTTTGAGTACATTTACTGCTCTACACTACAACTGTCTTATAACCGGGAATACATTTTCAGAGATGGAAATAAGTTCTGAGTGATGAAATAATAATGAGATTCACATGTACAGCATATTATTAGATTAAAATGCTATTAATACTGTAATAAATGCAGTAATAATTAATTTATTGCCATAATATATTAAATCTCTAAATATAAAAATTTATATCTGTATATTGTATGTGCTTTAGAATAATTCAGATTAGATATCACCCGAGTCTGTCATAACAGCTGCTGGTTATACATTACTAATTTAAGCAAGGCCAAATCCTGGTGAAATAAATAAACCTGGATCAGACAAAACGATAGGAGTCAGTCACGCAAGTTAACATGGAAGGCCAACCTTTATATTACTGTCATGAATGTAACAGATTACATTATATGCTATTTGGTGAAAATATTAAAATTACCAAAGACATACTGTACAAGTTATTGGACAGTCTTAAACATCAGAGAGGAAGAATCTATCCTAAGGCCAATGAAAATAATTCTTAACACGTAATTCTCTCATAATACAAGCTGCTATGTCAACACCAATAATGTTAAAAGAATTGTAACACAATCGCATAGAATTTACTATGTTTGGAATTTTTTAAAACTATTTCCACTGAATGTAGCCATCATCTCCTAATACAGCTTTTCCAGATGCTACGAGCTCCATAGCACGTGGGAATGCCTGATGTTCAGCCATTTTTACTCGCTCTGACAGCGTTTCTACAGTATCATCTGGATATACTGGTACAGCTTCCTGGATCAGTATAGCTCCAGCATCGACTTCCTCCTGTTAAACAATACAAATCACGAATGAATACACAATTTTCAAAATCTTGGAAAGTAACAGATAACCAAAACAGTCAATAAATGAAAAATAGGGATTAGAACTCGGTAGGCAATATTGTAAAAAAGCTGAATGTCACATATGGATAAAAACCATGTTTATCTGGTAATTAGTGGGAGACATTTAATTCTTCGGAATTACTTTCAGAGTAATATAATTTGGCATCGATACTATTCTGAAGAGTACTGAAAAACTGACAACTCAGCTGTAACATTGGCAAGAATTAATTTGCATAATTCTTTCTACTGTTAGCAAATCTTTACTATTTGTTGTTTACATGCATAGATGAGAACAACTACTACGATAATTTATCTGTAATGATTCTGTTCTAGTATGTCAAGTCATTTACATCATAGGCTTCATTCACTTACTGCTACAAAATGTACAGTACAGCTTCATTTGTTAGGACACGTATTACTTACTGCTACAAAACGTACAGTACAGCCTCATTTGTTAGGACACGTATTACTTACTGCTACAAAACGTACAGTACAGCCTCATTTGTTAGGACACACATTACTTACTGCTACAAAATGTACAGTACAGCCTCATTTGTTAGGACACACATTACTTACTGCTACAAAACGTACAGTACAGCCTCATTTGTTAGGACACGGATTACTTACTGCTACAAAACGTACAGTAAAGCCTCATTTGTTAGGACACGCATTACTTACTGCTACAAAATGTACAGAACAGCCAGATAGTCTTACTCTACTGGCTAACACCTGCTCATGGGCATTTGAACCTTTAAATGATGGAAGTAGAGATGGGTGTACATTCAACATGCGGCCATGCCACTTGCGTACAAAACCACCTGAAATGAGACCAATAAGGCATGTGAATAACTGACCCTTCAGACAAATTGCACATGACTGAAAAAATCTTGAATTCTGGATAGTCATTTAAGCAGGTGCAGCTAACTAGCTAATTACCTGTAAGGATCCTCATGAAACCAGCTAAGCAAACAATGTCTATTTTATGCTCCGTTAATGCTTCGTGTATTGCTGAATCAAATGATTCTCTGTTCTTGTAATCTTTATGGCTGATAACCTACCAGCATACACAAATAATGCTTATCAGTTGAATGAATTTTTATGAAACCAACCAATGCTTTGTTGTACAAATATGCATGAATATGAATTATTAGTGATTTAGAGTCAATATTTTATTTCAGGGAGATTTTACCTGGGTAGGTATTCCAGCTTCTTGGGCCAATGAGAGCCCCTTAACTCCAGCTTTGTTGGATATGACTAATGCTATCTCTGAACTAGAAACACTACCAGAATTCTGTGTGGAGTCAATCAGTGCTTTCATATTTGTCCCTAACAAGTATATATCAACAACATACATTGGTTAATATGGCGAGGTGATTGATGGACTATACAGTCATTACAACTTACAGACATCTCTGGAGAACTCTAAGAAAGACTTACCTAATTTGAAAGAGTATCATACAAGGTACAGTGTTTGCTGTGTTTAACAGAAATGAGGAAAATATGCTTAGTAAATGAAGAGGAAGAAAAATACTGCTACTAATCATACAATACGAACATTTACATGAACAATAGCGATTTTAACTCAATATCTCCTGGTGCCACATCACTATTTTATAAAAGTAATTAATTAAATCAATCATTAAATTACATCATTTATGAGAGAGAGATAAGACACTTCCTTGGATTTTAAGTGTGATGGCAAAGGAGAGCATGAAATTGTCAACAGAAAAAACATTATAAACAATAAACCCAATTTAAAAGACTAGAAAGAATCAAATGAGATGATTATCATCAACACTGACACATGTTACAATAATATTTGGGTGAAGTTTTATATAAATATGTATTATTCTAGCCATAATGTGACACAGATCCATTCTAGCCAACAATAGATATAGCACTATTTTATGTGTGCGTGGATACACAGGCGGAATTCCCCAATTAGAAGTCAGGTAGGTAACTTCATTTCAAAATAATATAAATTATGCCTGACAAGAAAACAATGTTGGACCATTTGGTCAAACTGTTGACATGTGGCCATTATTAATGGAATGTACATAATTAGTGCAATATACCTGTAACTTATGGGTGTAACACAATAACCTAGCATCATGATGATCTATATTTTATTAGCAATAAAAGGTTTATTTTGTGATCATTGTAGAAAAAGATCTACATGTGCCAGATACAAGACACTAAAGAAACCTTCATGTAATAAATTTATTAACTCCAACTGTCTAACAAACTTTACCTGATCCAGAGATAAGGATAGCAACTCTCTTCTTTTGGATACATTTGGTAGGTGATGGAGCAGTCAACCCATTAACATTGGATTGTAAAGGATCATTTGATGTAGAATGATCTCTTTCCAGTGCAACATCTAAATGTTTAATAATCACTTTCTTCTGACCTGGATAATTCAATTCAAATTGTTTATTTCAACATTCATAGTACATAATTTTAAAGAAAGCAAACACATATAGAATATTGAAAAGTTGGATGCTTGAAGCATTGCTTATATAATGCATCCCCCCTTAACACAACATTAAAAAAAAATATAAAAAAAAGATGTGGAATATTCAATAGACATAATTATATTTTTATGAAACAACAACAAATCTATATAAGTTAAGTTTATGATGAAGAATATATCCATATAAGTAATATATCCATATAAGTTTATGATGAAGACTAGATAGTTGTTCTGGGTGAGACATCTAGGTTATATTGGTTAAGGTCATGCTTTATGGTACATTGGTGAAAGATAATCAAGAATATGTGCAATTAGCATAATTTATTTTTATTAACTTACCCATTTCTTGTTTTAAAACATGTCCTATTAACCACGTCTCACAACCAAAGGTTCTTAGCTTATCACAAATTGTCTGAGGAGCTTCTTGCTGATCTACAATAAACACTAAGCCAATGCCACAGTTAAATGTCCTTGACATCTCATGGGTGTCCACATTACCCTAGGTATTGGCAAGAATAAATAGATATATCAGAAAACGCAAAACAAACGCGACAGTTAAGTGTTTGTAAAACATTTAGTCCCATTTTTGGACTAAGGTCAATGGAAAATAAAATTTATTCTGCTTATTTCTATTTGGATATAAAAGATGTCCATGTTCAAAAGAAAACTATTGCAATTCTTTCTAGGTCAATTATAACAAAACAATAAATAACTTATTAGCTACAAAATGCAGCTACTATTGCCACCTACATTAGTGTATTGAAATAAATCAGTTGTATTTACCTCTTTGGCTATCCAACTAAACACTGGAGGTATCTGCCAACTGTTTGCATCAAGCTCCACACAGACACCATCTGGCAATACACGAGTTACATTACCAGGTAGACCTCCTCCAGTAATGTGAGCTATGGCCTTCACTTTAGTTAGCTTCAACAATGAGAGTACTGGCTTAACATAGATTTTTGTCGGAGTAAGTAGTACGTCGCCTAAAGTTAAATAAAATATTGAAGTATATCAAGTAAGAAACACGTAATGTAGTGAGTGCTCTTGTTGAAGTCAGACATCGGGTTAATTCCAATTTGACGATTCATTCAACCGAGTTTTATCGACTCCAATTTTGATTAACATTCATCAAAGCTAAATAGAGTTGAAATGTTTCCTCTTGAAAATATTTTGGAATAAATAAACTTTCAACAAATATAATTCAATGTTTTTGAGTAAATAAAAATTATGTCAAATCATTTAGTTATACATGATCAACATCAGTTTCAAATTGAACACTTTTAATTTTGCTATGGAACTAACACCGTGTCTGGTTCAAACATGATTTCTTTTTTTGAACATTAACTATAAGAAAAATAAGGAGCATCGGTATAGGTTTTGTAAAAAGTTTTCATTTGAAGTTTTGAACTTTTCTCGGTCCTACTTTTCAAAATTCAAATATGTTATCTGGCTGTTTGCTTATTATTAATTCAGAAAATTTCAACCATGTTAGCTTTCTTTTATAAACTTTCTTTTATAAAGTTATGTGGTAAGATCCAGTTTAATTGGATGATGATTTATGTCTTATGGCCACTTTTATGCACATATTAGGCTAAATGGGTCGAGTGATCTCCAAAGGTAATGAAGCAAGGTGAAAGATGAAACACTCTACAGATAAACCAACGCCGAGATTTAAACTCGGGTGGTAGTGGTGATCTGTGGTCCAATGTGTTACCAACTAGATGACAGAGGCGCTCCTCCAGTTTAATTGGATAATGCTAATTAACTTCTAAAACAGTAATAATAAAAGTGATGGGATATATTATTAATAACAACATATCGTGTCATTGAAATTATTATTATTTTTGAGTTTTAAACGAGATAGCCATATCCAGGTCAAGTATCTACTGCCATTTAAAATGACAGTTTAACTAATAATGAGTTAACTGTAACCGCACTAAAAATAATCTTTTAAGCACCAGGACATACAGTACAGATATACATTAATTTGCTGTCTGAACCACAGGTAGGACTATCATCTTTAATATATAATTGAAGATGCAGCTGTTGATATAGGCATCATTAATCAGATTAACAATGATACTGACATTCAACTTTTAAAGTCATAACAATAATAACAGTAATATTAGTAAACAAATTAAACAGTAAACATCATTCAGTCATCTAAGTTGATAGGATACATTTTTACATTAAAAATAAATGCCAATTTTTTCATTTCTCCACCCCTTCATTTTAAACCCCATTACCGATGGAGAGTTCTCTCCAAAACATTAAAAAAAGCTGACAAATATTATGATACAAACATGCTGAAAGCTAACAGTCTGATAATAAAATATGACCACGACAATAGTAATTAATAATGGTAATCTTTAATTGCAGACCTGAACCACAAAGATTTCATGCACTATATTATATATAAATTCAAAAATCGTGACACTAACAGTAATTATTTAGCTATTAATTAAGTGGAGGATTCCACAGGGTTTAAATTATTTGATGAGAATGTTGTATTTCCAAATGAACACTATTTACAATTGACTAAAGGATCTTCCCCAAACAGATGTCACTTTTTTAAAGTATTTTCATTCAGACATCTTTTCATTGCAATTAAAAAAGTTGTTAGATTTTTTTACATGAAAATGTTCATAGATATACTCAATCATTAAATTCTGTTTTAGTTTTAATCAGCCACACATGTCATAACAAATCCATCAATTTTTTTAACAGCTCCAAAACATTTATCTAATAAGTTATCTGCAAACAAGTGGCAGGATTGCTGGCTATATTTCATACACATACAAAGATTAAGTTAGGACTAGAAGTTCTGTGATGGTTAATTGAACTTTTCAAGTTTGTATGAAAATATCCCACCAAAAAAGTTCAATGCAACCAGTTGTTTTTTAGTGTTCATTTTCAAAAACCTTCTCTCTGATGTAAAAAATTAAATAAAACTAAAATCTGACAAGATACTAAATTTGAGAGTAGTCTATGACACCCAATATAACAATTTCAGTAGTACGTTAACTCCATCGAAAGGATTAAAATGGGGAGAAAAAGACATACAAACAGAAGAACAGATACACAGACAGACAGAAAAAGAAATCGATAACCTGGTTGTTTTACCTAATGTTTTATCCACATCGAATGGACATTTGTCTCCATATGAATAGTTACCATCTTTTACAATCCTTCGCACAAGACTAAATCCATTACTATGAAGGCCAGTAGAAGCCAGACCAATAACATGATCTCCAGGATGGATGTGCAGTACTTGTGGCAGATAATGCAAACGTTCCACTGCTCCAACAGCAAATCCAGCTAAATCATATTCACCTGATCCATACATGCCAGGCATCTCGGCCGTCTCACCACCTGGACATCAAATCACACACACACATAAACTGTCAATTGTATGTAAAACAATGTTATGAAGATCTAAATAAATGGTTTTTTTTCATATTAGAAAAGTAGCTAAATGGATTCACCCACTGAACTAACCAATCAGGGCACATCCAGCCTCCTGACAACCATTTGCAACACTTCTGATCACCTCCGACGCCACACTCACATCCAGATTTCCACAAGCGAAGTAATCGAGGAAAAAGAGAGCCTCTGCTCCATGACAAAGGATGTCATTAACACACATAGCAACAAGGTCAATTCCTATTGTGGAGTGTTTGTTACTCTGTTGGGCAATCTTTTAAAGATGAAACAAATTAATAAAAAGTGTGTTATAGTATTGATACGAACACTACTGAACCATTAGTTAAATGGATGGTACGTGGTCGAAGATCAAAATTCGAAGAGAGACAAAACACCATTGGTATACCTTTAGCTTTGTGCCTACTCCATCAGTACCAGACACTAGTAATGGATCAATGAAGCCTTCGCTCTTTAGATCAAAGGCAGCACCGAACATGCCAATACCAGTAGCACATCCTGAACGATGAGTCTGATTGACGATTTGTTTAATCTGATCGACCAAGGCATTACCTGCTGTTATGTTAACACCAGAACTGCTGTAAGTGAGAGACCTGTGAAGAAGAATAGTACATACATCAACAATCTGTTCTCTCTATCTCACACATTACACACACACACAACACCGCTTTTGTTCGAATAGATGCATTAAAAACTCAAAATGTCTTCTAGCTTCGTGTGGGCATTACATACTTAAATAAAATAGAAGATCGTAATTATTCTTGTCAGCAGAACTAATGCTCACAATGTAAGGCATTTTTGTTTCTAACATCTACTTACCTATTCAGAGCTTTCTTGGCTATATCTCTTCTAAAGAATTTGCCATCATAGTCAACTAAATCAGCAGCTTTTAATGCCTCATCAACTGCTTTTACTAGGCTAGAATCAACAGCAACAACAGCTAACACTCGGCCTCCATTGGTTAATATCTGATGGCCAGCTAGACTGAGCCTGGTACCAGCATGAAAAACTGTTTGTCCAAGTTCCCTTTGTACCTTGTCAATACCTGAAAAGTCAAATTCCAGATTATGATCACAGCTGACATAAAGGTGTACTACAAATTTATTTATGCGCTTAACTAAGCTCAAGCCAAACCAAAATAACAAAGCGTAAGAACCTTTTAAGTATTACGTTTTAACAATGCTGCCATTCATATATACTGGTTTTATAAATATGCTTAGTTTTGTATGTGAAATAGACTGAACTGAAGTTGGTAAACTGAGCAGGTCCATGGAAGTTCCTAATCCATGGAAAAGTTTACAATTTCATTCTTCATGTCATGATATTCTAAAACATTAATGGTTTATCAACTCCGAGATATTTCTAAAATTGTGATTACAGTAGGTCCCGCCCATTAAGCCGAGATGGTATTTTACATCATCGAATATCATGCTTGCTAACCGGAAAGTGAACCATGAGAACAGTGAAAAGTATTTAAAAGACAATATTGCATTGTTAAACAATGATAAAATTACTGAAATAAATATTTTCATTTAAACTGAATTTTGTTGTTGTCAATAATCCTACATTATTACCACAACGATAAACATGCTCTTCTACAAAAACAAGATGTGCATTTATGCCACCAAACGATTGAGATATGAAGCTTGGGTACAGGATGTCTAGGGTATCAGTTATCTTGTTACTAAAGCTGCCTTCAAATTGAAAGTCGTGAAATGTACTATTCATAATAACAAAAATTAAATAATTCTACATATAGCTATTGATTTTTGTTATAAAGCCATGGATCATTATCATCAACTTGTTTCACTTCTATTTTCACTCCATGACTGCATGAGTTTAGACAAAAAATGACGATTGTCTGTTTGCATATAGATTGAGTCTAGACGGTTGCTAACGTATTGAAATTTCTTCTCCTGATTACTGATTTTTTGAGACTGAAATAGTCACCCATTAAAGGGATAGTCCATGATCACCCACATATTAAATAATCCAGTTCCAACTGCTGATTAATCAACTTTTAATGGCCTGTGGGCACCACCATTTTGAAGTTAGACAGAGACTGGAAGCTCCTCAATGCTGACATCACTTCAACGCATCCGGTTGACCTGAAGTCTGTACAGCCCATACAAAAGCATGTAAACTAGTGTGAACAAAGAATTATTCCAGAACATAACAGCAACTGCATTGTTAAAATTACATCATGAATGACATACAACCATATCAGTTTGAGCCAGAATGAACCTGACAAGAGGAAGATGATTCAAAATGGCTCAGATATTAATGCTCAAGAGAAACTATAATCCGCTTTAGTATGGAGATCGCTGATGTGATGTCAGAGCCTTTCAGTTTGCTTCTTCCCGCTTTCGAATCTGGTTTCCAGTGCAGCCGTAATGGCGGCCCTCCAGTAATTTGGATTATTTTTGTATATCTATGATATCAAAATATTTTCTGAGGGTGGACTATCCCTTTAAGCCAACATCCAAAAATAAGGGTAACAATATTGACTCAAAGTACTGAACTGGTATTATGGGATATTTTCTGTAGCATAATGCATTAGGTCGTTTTTGTATGGAGGCTTCAGAGTGGAGAAACTTTAATAAAAGCTGTATTTCATCTCTAAAGGATTTGTATACTTCACAAAAAATAAAAGATGTATAATATGTGGCTGTATAATATGTTCATCAACAGATACCTTACGTGATCAAATGTTAATAGAAAAATTGGTTTGTGGGGCAAAGTACATGTGTATTATGGTGGATCACATTCATCTATCATATGGCATTACATCAATGGTATGTTTAGATGGTTATTACAGTTTGGCTGCTTCATGATAGTTAATTTTTTAATCATAAACATCATGTTTGATGATGATGATGTTTGACAGCCACCAGTGTGTACGTGGTAGGGTAAAGGGGCCAAAAGGTAATGTAGCCAAGTGAAAGGTGCAACACCCTTCAGACATAACCACTACAAGTTAGACAATAGATGACAATTGGCCTTTTACTGCCACTTTTATGCATATGGTAGGTTAAATGGGCTGAGTGACATCCAAAATCAATGAGGTGAAGTCAAAGATGAAACACCCTTCAGACATGCCAATACTGAGATTTGAACTCAGGTGGCAGCGATCAGTGATCACTTGTGTTACGAGTTAGACCAAAGGCACCGCCATAAACATCACGCCATAATTAGTACAGTGTGGCCCCATTATAACGTAGATCAGTATAACACAAAATCAGCTATAACACAGTCAACAGCTTGTGGACCCCAACAACCATGTAATAGCAGAGGTAATGAGGTATACTGTATTTAATGTAAAACATACCCTTTATTTCGATACCCTTTTTGTATTTGTTAGGGTAGCCATTAGCAACCAATACTACAGCGACTGCATATTTATTATCATAAAACTTTGGTGTAACCGTGTGTAGCTGCCCATTAATACAGGCACAGATGATATCATATAGGTCAGACTCCATCATTGGCAATAAAACCTGCAAGAAAGTAATTATTCATCAAATGAAATTGATTAAGCATCTAAATATAACTTTTCAATGCATATCATATTATAGTGAATTGTATAAATGCCAAAACAAATTTAACCAATTAGAACACCGACTTGTGTTTCTGGATCTCCAAACCTGCAGTTGAACTCCAGTACTTTTGGACCATCCTTAGTTAGCATAATTCCAGCATAAAGAACACCTGTAATAAGGTTTATATGCAAAAAGTATATATTTAATCAAGATCATGCTAATAATATTAGATATGATAACAACACAGCTATTATTACAACCAAATCTCAAATGCTACATAACAACTTAAGCCTGGATGGTTGATATTAAGAAACCTCAAGATTATAACAAACTTCTTTTTTTTAGTTCACAGTTATAGTACATAGCTCAACAAATATAAAATTGCTGATTGTATCAATTGTATACTGCAATAATGAGAGAATTTTAGCCCTATTCCACAATAAAGACAGAACATTGCAGTTAACCTTGATAAAGCTTGCCCTCTTCTCTCAAACCATCAACTGTTTTTTGTAAAATCTTACTCTTAATCAGCACCAGTTCAGAAGCAGACACCTTTAATAATGAAGGGAAATGTAAATTCAATTATCAAATATGATGTCAGGCATATTAAACATATGAGTAAATAAATACCGACACATAATAGATTAACACGACTGTTTCATTAAATAACAAGGTCAATAAACAGTTGTACAATGCCTGTGTGAAGGTCACCTCTGGAATACGTTAAATATTTGCCATAAATGATGACTAACAGTAACATTGTTTGTGATAAGTGTTAAGAGACCAAAAGTAAATGTGAGCAATGAATGAAAAGAAGTTAAAATTCAAGTTTTATTTACACACACACACCAGCTGATGGTTGACTGGTTAGTTGTTATAATTAATGACAGGATCAAATCCTGTAAGTCAGATTCTCTATTATTCGATATTTCCAGAAAAAATCTCTTAAAATTTGTTTATTTATGCAGGTAAGCAAGCCCACAAGTAAAATAAACAGTTTATTAACAACAAACCTGCACTCATTTGAAAGGTAAAGTAGGTTTTTCTCACCAGACCATGATTGGCTTGTCAGACAATAAACCAACCCGATAGCATTAGTACAGGGGTAAGCAGAGGAAGGGGTAATAACCATTCACTGACTGTTATAGGATATCTAAGAAGGGACTTAAAGCAAAACTTGCAGACCAAAAGTTATGAAACAGAAGGATAGCCATAACATGTGCTGTTACTGAGTTAAGTTGGATGATAGTCAGGATCATGGAACGTGTCTGCAATATATGTATTAAGGCAGGTAAATATAAGGAGGTGTTTGTTGTACTGGGTGTAGACATTTGTTATGATTGCTAACTAATTTAAATGATTAATGGTTAATCTAACTAGCTACTAAATATTTATACATACCAGTTTACAAGGACAGTAAGCTCCCATGCCACCAGTATTTGGTCCCTGATCACCTTCATCGAGCCGTTTGTGATCTTGTACGGGTGGCATCATCTCCAAGGTAACACCATCAGTAAAGGCTAAACACTGAAAATATACACAACACTGTTATATCCCTCTCACCACAAAAATTAACAACAACAAATCACTTCTCTCTATCTCTTATTTGGTGCAGCATAATAATTATATATCTCTGTAAGATGAATCTATCTGTTGATGGCCAAACTAGTAGCACAGTTGGCCACAGATGATTGATGTTTTATGGCCACTTTTGTGCACATAGTAGGCTAAATGGGCTGAGCGACCTCCAAAGGTAATGAAGCGAATTCAAAGGTGAAACAACTATCAGATATGCTCACGCCAAGATTCTAACATGGGTAGTAGTGATCTGTGGTCCAACACACTACTGTTAGTCAATGGAGGCACCCCGGTTGGCATGTGGGTTCAAACCCCAATCAGGCTATGTCAGAAGCGCGTTTCAATTTTACTTCGCCTTATGACTTTTGGAGGTCGTTCGGCCTATTTAGTCTATCTTGTGCACAATTTTTACTGACCACATACATTCAGATTTCTTGTAGTAGAGAAGTGGAGTTATTTAGTCCTGGCAAAGGTCAATTTTATCTGCCTAGGGAAAGAAGTCACATAAACACACAAGTATGAACCAGATTAGAACCCGGAACCTGGAGGTTTGTAGCACAGTGCTCTCAAAACGCCATTTAACAGAGAAGTACCTTACTGTTAAAGCAAATCAAACAGCAAACTCACTGATATTTCTTCTCCTTCCAGTAACTCTTCTATAACAACAGTGTTACCGGCTGAACCAAACAACTGGGCCTGGAATTAAAACAAACTGTTATTACTGGACTTAAATAGATACAACCTGGATAAGACACAGGCCAGAATGGGGATATATATCCGAGGGGTGAAACCCTCAGGAATCATATCCCACAAACATAAGTAAGGGTTGGATCTGAACTCACAACCTGAAGACTAACCACTATGCTACCAAAATGCTACTAAATCTTATAAATAGTACCTGGCAATAAAATGAAATTGTAGAAAAATACAAAATGACCAAATACTATACATGTAATATATCCTGAGCTGCCTTACAGGCTTCATCTTCATCACTGGCCACGATAACACCTTTGCCTGCTGCTAGACCACTTGCTTTCACTACCAAAGCACGGAAAGATGCACTGAAATAAAGTAATATAAACTACATTAGTGTGTATGTAAAAGAGAAATGATATAGTAGTTAATACACAAGGATGACAGAAAATAACAGAATAATTGCAGCTGGCCTATTGCTTTGTTTAGTCTCGACACTGGTTACATGACAGAAGTGCTACTCTCTGGGAAATGAGACAATTAGGCTGAAGTCTTTTATTGGAGGATGAAACAATCCACAAACGCATGTAACATTCTGTCATATTATCCTGAGACTTAAAAATATACATTGCAGTGCACTACCAACTGTGGTATAACAGCATAAGAAATGTAATATAATATTTTAGGTCGTGAATTACACTGACATGAACTAAATTACTTTATTTCAGTATTCACCATAATGTGTGTAAATTAGTTTTAGCATACAATAAATATATTTCAGTAAACAAGACAAGTTAATACTGTGTTAAATGTGAATAAACAGCCCATAAGTATAAAATATTTAGTAAATATGAATACAATTTAGGGATTGAGCAAATGTTCTGCATTTTTATAATAACACATCAGTGTGATCATTGACAGAATTCCATATGTAAACCCATTAATATTTGTGCAGTGAGCCTTATCAATATGCACACAGAGTAAGATAATTAAAGATCAGAAAGAGTAATGGAGTTTATTTACAATAATAAATTTATAACAGAAATATTATGAGGAAAATAGATCACAAACACCCTACTATAAATCGTGGGGTATAGGTCCATACTGGGGTATAAACCCACTCCCCTAGATGAGTTAAGTGGGCCTATTCTGGTGTATAAGCTCCGGACCCTTCTCAACAAGTTTTGTTTTATCAAAAAACATGAGGTTCTTACTCGTAAACTGAAACAGAAATGGAAGAGTCTATTTTGGATCTTTCAGTGCACACTTTGAGCTAGAGGGACGTCTTAAACAAATATCTGGATTACTGTTGGATATAAATCTAGCTAGTTACTGGTAACAGATAATTGGGAACTTCCAAGTAACATTGTAGAGATTCTGTGTTGTTTCTACATGCAAGTTTAAGCTACAATTGTGCTAGATTGACTAATCTTATCTGTGTACTGAGCACTGTCTAAACAAATTTCACTACACAAGAGACCGTGTTCATAACAAATACTGAAGCCATCTGTATGAGAGATCAAACAATAATTAAATGTAACATGTGCCCATTGAAATTTTACACTGTTTGAACATACATTCAATAAAACATAAAAACATGGTTAAGTCCAAATAATAACTGTACTTTAATTATGAAGAAAAAATAATTCAATAAAATATATAAAAGTTGGTTTTCAAAGTTTTTGGAATTGTGGATATCCCTTATCTTTATAAGTAAGGTACAGTCATTATTTTGACTTGACAATGTTTTTATGATATATTGACTACACATTATGTTACTAATTATGTTCCTTTAAATGATCCATACTTGAGTATTTATGGTGTACATTTATCCTAATATTTCAGTTAGCAAATTATTATGGCCTGTATTATATATGAATTATTGAAGTTTACAACACACTTAAACTATTTACTTCCTAATGAAATGTTCTGCCTCAGTAACATCAGTAAATGTCTGGAATCTGGCAGTAGGAATGTCCCATCGCTTCATGAACTCTTTAGCGAAGTGTTTGCTTGCTTCAATCTTTGAAGCAAGGGCTCCTGGTCCAAAACAGGGTACACCTATAATTATAAAAGCCATATATTAAGTTGTCGGAAACACATATCTGGAAACACATATCTGTCAATTCTTTAAGAATATCCCAAAAAGATCATATTGCAACTTTATGAAATAACAGTGTTTTGGTCAATAAAAGTTCAGCTACACAAAAACAATACACCCCCCCATAATTACCATTCTTGTTCAGTAAATCTGAAATACCATCTGCTAATGGAGCTTCTGGACCAACAACAACTGTGTTAATGTCATGCTTTGTGCACCATTCTACAACAGCTTCATGATCATTTATATCCAAATCTATAAAATACAGAAGAATTTATGATAACAGATCAAGTATAATATTTGTATATAAATGGCGGACAGAGTCCCATGTTACCTGACACCATACTTCGGGCGATCTAGATTAATGATGACAAATAAAAGTGCTTAATAATATTTCGGTTTCATTGATAACGTATATCATTTAACATGATGATATTTTTAAATAACTGATCTTACCAATGTTGGAAATCTTGCCACATTCACAAGTGCCAGCATTCCCAGGAGTCACATATACATGCTGTACTTTTAAAGACTGGCTTAACTTCCAGGCTATGGCATGCTCTCTGCCTCCACTACCTAGTACCAAGATGTTGTCTGACATGCTATAGATAAATCATTAAGAAAAGTTAGTGTATAAATAAAGACAGGCAAATATCAACAAAAACAAATGAACCAGGATTAAAAAAGAGATTACCAGCTGTAAAGTCAATAGTTAAAAATGTTACCATCACAAGAAATAGTGTGATCATCTTATGATTTATCTGCATCATAAATTTATAATGCATTTTAATTTCTCATAATTTTGGATAATATATTAATTGAAAAGTAAAAAAAAAACTAAACTATTTCTAGTAGCTAACGTAGATGTGCGAAATTCACTTTCTCCTGCAAGTCCTCGCTTTAATTATTTCAGACTAAATGATAAAAGTTTTAAAAAGCTGTCATCATCAATCTGTGATTAACAATTTTTTTCGTATAGCAGTGATATTTATTTTCCCACCAACACCTTTCCAATAATACCATTTCCCCTTCCATTATTAAACTTCATTTTTTTACATCTAGTAGTACTAGATGTAAAACAATTGAAGCATGAAATATTTAGATTAGAAGGCTAGATGATAGATCTACTACTAGTACTAGATCTAGCAACATCATATTTTTTGGTGTTATGAAACTATAATAATAATATCGTCCAGAAATTAACACTCTAAACACAAACAATTTTTAGTGTCAACTGTAAAACTGCAATTAGAAAATTAAGAATTTTAAAGAAGACAAATAAGGTAAGATTGGAATACCTGGATAATAAATATTTACGACTTACATTCATAAGGATTTCACACGTGCACCATCAACAACCACTTGAACAACACGAGTGAAGTGAGATGTGAACTTATTCACTAGAGGGAGCTAGATATTAGTATCTTGAAACGTTATGACAGTCTCTAATACGATTCTTCAGTTGTCATTTGACTATTACTTAAGATATAATAACGTCTATCATTTATACTTACACACACGCACGCGTACGCACACACACAGAGTGAATATGCATGTAAAGTGAATATTCATGTGCAGGTATTAAAGGGACAGGTCACCCTAAAAAAATATTTTGTAAATATGTAATGCTTAGAACAGTAACCAAAATTTCACAATAATAATCACGAAATATACCTGATATCATAGATATAGGGAGTACGGTTTCTCTTGAGCGTTAATTTCTGAGCCATTTTGAATCATCTTCCTCTTGTGAGGTTATTTCTCGCTCAAACTGATATGGTTGTATGTCAGTAATTTGAACAAGATAATGCCGTTTAGTTCTGGAATAATTCTTTGCTCACACTTGTTTACATGTTTTTGTACGGGCTCTACAGACCGGATACGCTGAAGTGAGGTCAGCATTCAGGAGCTTCTGGTATCTGTCTAGCTTCGAAATGACAGCGCCCATAGTTCATTAAAAGTCGAATAATAAGCACTTTGGACTGGATTATTTAATATGTTGGGTGATCATTTACACATTTGGCATTATTTATGATATTTGTGAGCATAGCTGTATTAGATCTCAAAATTTGAAATGAAGGTGGACTATCCCTTTAAAACGAATCCCAAACTGGGTTAGCAGATTATTCTTTCAGCAAATAAAAAAGTAATCACTTATTGTTGCTCTGAAAAGTGATTCGAAGTAAGTCAAGGGTGTCGCTTCTGGAAAGTATCCCAATGCTGATAGTCATAATTTGGAAAATTGAAAGAATAATATTAATTATATAAGCATTTTGATAAACGTCATCTGCCTCGTATTCTACCGGGAGAGGATTTATTTTATACATGAATGACTACGGGCGGTAACCGTGTTAGAATTGGTACACAGATGAGTTCATTCCGTTTAGTTTGACTCTATGCTATGATTAGTATTATTTCTGTATGCAATTGTCTCGGACTGCTTTAAGCCGAGGTTCTTACAGAAGACTTAGAGTTCTTTTTGGTATATTTTCAGTTCAAATATTTTCGATCAAGATTTATCATTTAACATAGAAATGTATAAATTTTTATAACATATTTTTATAATATATTTGTGACGTTCAGTTGTTTCCCTTCTATGCCATTCTTCATCACAAAGGGACAGACAGACAGACGGACATCTAGATTGACTAGGCATACAGACAGACATGCAGACATACAGGTTGACAGACGGACATACAGAGAAACAGACAGACAGATAGCTAGATTGACTAGACAGCCAGCCAGCTAGCCAGACAGACTGACAGACCAGATTTTATTGTACGCCATAACTGACTCGATATTAAAAGTGTCACGCATTGGCCGATCATAGAATAAGACCAGAAATAACGGACGCCACCTGGCGTGGCCGAGGAAAGATGACATTCGCTTTGTTAAAGTGCTATACTTCAGAAAGATTAAGATCCACTTTATAGCAGTAATACCAGGACACCCTTATCCAGAGTTCATTCGGTTCAACATTAAGAGCACCTGAATGAGGGGACACCGGGTACGCTACTTCAGGTGTTTGGGCTTCTGGGGTGGAAGGTGGGGCGTGGATCGGCTATATAGCAAGTCACTTACTACAACTGTTGTTGTTTAACTAAGATAAGTTGGTAATTTTCCCTTTTACCTCATGTGTAAATAATTTTTTTTAAACATCATCAACAATAATCTTATTTTTTATGTTTCTAACATCGCCTTGAGTTTAAGTAGTAATTCTATCAGAGGAGTAGGTTTTATATCTAGTAATAATTAATCATTAATATTTAAAAATAATTATTTTTACTGATGATTTTCTAAAATAACCTGGACTTTTGCTTCTCGTTGTATTATTTTAAAGCATAGATGTCAGCAGGATTATGCTTATAGGTAGGTTAATTAGTTGGTTTAACACATTATATTGCTTCTAATATGTTAAATCACTTAATATGTGACCCATCGATTTTTACTTCAGAAATATTGTTTCTTTTAACTATCATGTATTCAATGAAGCTTCTTAAAGAAAAGAAACAAATACGGTTCTTTGGGCCTACTGTATATTCCGCCAGATCATTATTTAGACGGCGCAACGTCCCGATAGCCAATTGTTTAGTCGGCGCAATGTCCCGACAGCCCATTATTTAGACGGCACAATGTTCTGACACTCCATTGTTTAGACGGCGCAGTTTTCTAACAGCCAAATGTTTAGACGGCATAGTGTTCTAACTGTCCATTGTTTAGACGGCGCAATGTTGTGACAGCCCGTTGTTTAGACGCACATTGTTCTGACAGCCCATTATTTCGTCAAAAAGGACTTTATAAACAGGAATGGTGGTCGATCGTGAGACGTGTGTCACTAATATGCTGACATTGGGTTTTGACAGCTGTACTCACAGTTGCGGCTGTCATCGTATTTTTAGGAGTCTTCCAGTATGACAACATCAGCATATCTCTAAGTGCCGTAATATTTTACAATTTAACTCACGGTTCTGATCAAAGATAATGAATATTCATACATTCTCTAATTCGCACTATCTATATCTGGGATGTGACCTATCGTCCACAGATTAAAAAATACACACACACACACACACACACACACACACACACACACACACACACACACACACACACACACACACACACACACACACACACACACACACACACACACACACACACACACACACACACACACACACACAATGCACTTGATAAAGGTTTCTTATAACCGAAACTAGTCGTGCTATTTTGGGCTGAGTGAAAATACTATTATTTCTGTTATTGTCGGAGGTATTATAATTATTATCATAATAGATATTATATGTACTGATATATATGCTTTATTTCCTGTTATAGCTGCGTTATATATGTACTAATATATAAAATTTGTTTTCTATTTAGGTAGTAGTCGTTTGATCATAATTCTGTAAGAATTATAAACATCACGAAAACCTGAGCCCACGCCTTTATTATATGTAACATAAAACACAACACACACACACACACACACACACACACACACACACACACACACACACACACACACACACACACACACACACACACACACACACACACACACACACACAACACACACACACACCACCACACACACACACCACAGCACACACGCACACACACACGCACACACACACACAGACAGAGAGAGAGAGGAGACAGACAGACAAAAGACAACAGACAGACGAAACAGACAGACAGACAAACAGAGAGCAGTTATAGTCTATAGATGCCGACAGAGCAAAGGCAAGCCACTTCTGGCTCACAAAGACATCAACCATCTTTGACACACGCTACCGTATTTCTATTTCTCTTTATAAGCAACATATTCACTAAGAGTCCCTTTCTATGCCCGTTAGGAGGTAGATCTTCGGGATCTCCTTGTTCTACGTACGTCGCCATCGAAATGAATTCATTGCCCAACGACGCGATCCTCTTTGTCCTAACTGCTCGACGGGCGAGGGTCACAACCAGCCCTTTGGGTTATTTTATGCATTCGCCGACGGAGAGAAATTGCATAATCCGGCGAAGTCTGGCCGGGGACGGAGCATATTTCGTCGCCTTCGTAATGACGAGCGCTGATTAGATTGCTGACTGGGGCGTGGACTGGGGGCAGGGACGCTTTGGAACTGGCCGTAACACGCCCGGAATGGGTGCCAGAACGTCGCTTAAATCATCCCACGGCCCACCACGTCCTGGAACAATGTGATTTATGGCGAGCGATAATGGAGGACGTCGCCGCGTAATATAATACAGCGCCGCCGGTAGATGGCGTTACCGACTCTGCAAGATGGACGCAAAGATGGCGACGAGTGAAGATCGAGGGGCGAGCCGTTTGGGGCGAATTGCAGTTGGCGGCCGAGATTAAAGGGAGTTTTATTGAGATGAGACGAAATAAAGTGGATTTCAGTCGGGATTCTCGCTTTTTGATGAACGACATCTCGTGACATTTTACGACGTTTGACGCCAGTATTGTCCTCAGACAAAACGTACCCCAGCCGAGTCACGTTTGTGGCCATTTGCATTTCATTCCCGGATGATAAAGGATTGACGTCCAGGCTGATGGTGGCGTCGTCCAGTCCGTTAAAGTTTGTTACAAAGCGGAAAGAGAAGCTACGTTTAATGTTTAGCTAAATTATCTGCGTCTTGCAACCGAAATACCGTGTTGTGCTAAGATTTTCTGTATTGTTTCCGTATTTTCTAACCACGATAATCGTGGTCATAGTTGTTTTCTGGCTAATCTTGAGTACATGGTAGACGAAATAGGCGAAGCGAACTACGAAAGCACTGAGACGACGAAGAGAAACACGGAACACCCTTTAGACACAGGCAGGCCCAGATTGGGTGCCAGGTGTTAAAAGTCTGTGGCTAACCGCAGTACCATTTGGGCCATAGAGACCTGCTTCTAGTCGTGATGAGGATTGTTAAGCCTATATACTGATAAGTGAGCTATCGTAGTACAGTTTTTCATTTTCATCTCGGGGCTCAAATGTTTTACCTGTCTCTCGATGATATGTTTCACCTGGTTTAATCTCCTCTCCCCAGGTAATCGCTTCTCGGTTGTAACGTTTTAGATGTGACGAGAGCACACCATTAACCCTCACCCTTTACCGCAAACACACTTTCATACATGTACCCTTTATACTGATAATGTCTTTTACTGTAACATGTCGCCATTTCTGGGAAAGTGTTTTAATGAATCATTTAGGATTGTCCCCCTGTCTCAGTTGCTCGTTTGCTGGATAGAGGCTGAGGAGACGTGTTAAGACTAAGTAAGAAAAGTTGGCTTTTTGAAACTAAAACCCCGATGAATCACACAGAAGTTCGACTCACGATCTGTGCCATTATCGTTTCATTGAGTGGTAACCACAAACAAACAAACAAACAAACAAACAAACAAACAAACAAACAAACAAACAAACAAACAAACAAACAAACAAACAACAAACCAACAACAAAACAAGACACACACAAAGAGAGAGAGAGAGAGAGAGAGCGAGAGCGAGAGAGAGAGAGAGAATGTTACAATACAAGATTAATGTCTTTCCTCAGTGATAATTTACTGGTGGCCTGAGAGCCGAGAGGAGATGTCAAAGATATGAGCGAGAGATTTCTTTTCATGTGAGATGTATGGCAATTATGGAGAACAAAAGATACGTCATCCCAGGCGGATGGCGTGGACTGTTTCATCAACCGGTTATAGACCCGACTTGACTGGTAATAATACGGTTTAGGGCTGGACTATAAAGGCTGCTGGGAGAGCAAGGAAGGGACATAGACGAGCTTCATCGATCCGGAGACATCGGGAACAATAACAGCCTCTTTGAAGTTGTTCTTTATCAGGTAGTTTCCGGCACATATTGTTTGATGTTTATTGCTCTTTTGTAATGTTGGAGTTTGGGAACTTCGGACGATATATATATATATATATATATATATATATATATATATATATATATATTTTCGAGTATGGATCGTTTCCCACACGTCATTTTCGTCGGTGCGAGAACATTAAATGGTTCGCCGAAGTTTGCTGTAATCAGTTCGTTGATAGCATGACATTTGGTTTATTATTAATAAAGTCAGTAGGATTTATACCGATAGATGGACAGGTCTGGATTTGGTAACCTCGCGTTAACTTTCACACCATCGAGATTTGGGCATAAACATATCGTTTTTAATGTTTATCTAGCCGACGCGGCTCTGAGCACTTGGCCAGAGTCCTTTGTAAAGGGTAAGTATTTAACCCCGTCTTTCCAGGGCTGACTTACAATAAAAAAGTATGACCTATAGATCGTGTATTTAACTATAAAAAACTAAACAACAACAACTACAACAAACAAACAAAACGAAACAAAAAGAAAACAACTGGTTCACTCGGTCCCATTTGGGTAACTACAATGAGTCGATTAATTATGATTCAAAAGAATTTAGGTACTACTTCAGTAATGGCGAAATATCCCCTCGACAACGTCTATTTGCGCAACTAGATCTCACCAAACATCTGTTGTGTTTTCATCTTAAGCACGATCAGTGAATCGTGATCACGTCCTTTATACACATTTGGTACCATCTTAATTATGATCTGTCTCTGATGCGCAATTAGTGCGAGGTTAACTTAGATCAGAGGCCACTGTTAATGTGAAAGCTGATCTGTGGGACTCTGTGGGCATAACGTATAGGAGGCTGAAAGTTCGAATCCCGCCCGTGGCATTAGGGAAACTATATAATACACAGCATAATCCTAACCTTTATTTGAGATAGTAGCCATGTCAAATAAGTGCTGTTTCGGCCATTATTATTATTATTATTATTATTATTATACCATTATTAAATTCGGTTCTTTGTTTAAATGAAAATGGAAGATGGCTCGTCAACATATGGCGCTTTTATAGGCTAATGATAAGAGAAGTGTTTGTATCAATATGCAAACAAACAAACAAACAAACAAACAAACAAACAAACAAACAAACAAACAAACAAACAAACAAACAAACAAACAAACAAACAAACAAACAAACAAACAAACAAACAAACAAACAAACAAATTATATGTTGGATTATCCGCACATTGTCCAATAATAAGGAGCACTTTGTGTTTATCGTATACTGTCTGATGATAAAGTTGATTAGATCCCCAGTTTGTCGGATATCGTCGTCAGATAAGATAATCTCTCTCTCGCACCCCCCCCCCCACACACACACTACACCAGAGTAGACGCTCGTCATGCTCAGATGTGATACCTTAATAATGTCAAAGTCGTGGTGTAGCAAAACTCCAAAATACTGGACCATCTACATTGATGGGGTCCGATGGTAAGATGCCACGATCAGAATATATAGTTAGATCTATATATTAATGTTGTTATATTTCTCTTCAAAATAGGATGTTAGAAACCAGAAGCCTCCGTTGCAAATGTCACTTCGTACAACAGACAGCTGCATTAAGGAAAGTCTGTTATGAAATAAAGAAAACCGTTTTAACATGATGGATCCAGTATTATTAGAACTATGTATTGGTCAGATCACACACGCACGCACACGCACGCACACGCACGCATACACAGTGTGTGCGTGTGTGTCTGCAGACACGCGCGCGCGTGACTTAGTAGCATCGGGACAGGCTGCTTCCTGATAATCTCCTATAGAGAAAAAGCTTGTTCTGGATTTAATAACCATTGTGGTTTGTGTTGGTAATCTGTAATTTCTGTTTTTTTTCTCCTGTTCTTCGCTCAACCAACAAAACCGACAGCGGGTTAATTAGCCAGGTGGCGTATATAAATGTCCAGACATTACTAGTTATCGGTAGAAGTCGGTGTTCGCTGGACGTGGGTCTGTTGGAAGACACAAAGCCACCGGCTGGCTCATAATTCTAGCAAACGATCTCATTATACGACACTTAAAGGAACGTTGTTTGTGTAGTTCTCCGTGTGAGACCGGCCAAGGCTCATTCTAATTACCATCGAAGAACATTAACCGGCGTCAACCGATCAGACGGACCGCTGGCTAGTGAACAATTGACTGGCCAATAAGCGAGCGAACAAATAATCAACCGAACGAGAAGGCCAGTTAAAAACAGACACAAACGAACGAACGAACGAAGGAAGCCGGCGGACGAGCATCAAGAGTAGAACGAATTAAGGAGCCGCTCAATCAACTGCTCAATCAACCGCTCAACCATTCGATCGTTCGATCAACCGTTCAATCAACCGTTCATTCAACCATTCAATCAATCGTTCATTCAATTAATCAGTCAACAAACATCCAATCGATCAATCAACAAACAACCAATTAGCCAATCAACTAATCAACCAACCAATCAATTAGCCGACCAAGAAATCAGCTGACCAAGCAATCAAGCGACCAAACAATCAGGCAATCAAGCAATCAATCAATCCATCAATCAATCAGTCAACACAAATCAATCAACCAATCACCCACTCAATTAACCAATAAACCAACCCATCATTCAACAGCTCAATAAATTGTTCTATCAATAAATTAATCGCTCAATCAAACACCCAATTAATCATCCAACCAACCACTCAATCAACTGTTCAATCAATCAACTAATAAATCAATCAATCAATCAATCAACCGCGCAATGAATTAATGAATGAATCAATCAATGATTCGATCATTGAATACATCAACCGATCAATCATCCAACCACTGATTCACACAGCTAGACATATCATCAATCATCTAAAAAAAAACCTTCAGTATATCAATCCATCTAACAAACGAACTAAATAAAGAAAACATCACATGTTATGTATAATATCATACACGAGATGAGCTGAGATTTGAGGAAAACTTCAAAATGACGATAACAACATAATTATCAGCTTTTACAGCCAATCAACAACCGAAGAGTGGACGCTAAATGACAAATGGCGTTATGGGAAGTGGTAAAGGAGACGGAGTTTTGGTCGGCCATGGAACGTTATCGTGGATGATCATAAATAGATCCGGCGTGTTTACGACGTCCCTTCCATCAGTTACAACTCTCCTCTAACGCCGTAGGGTCTCGATGTTTACACGGTGCGGGAGAAAGCGTGTAATCCTATTTATGAAACGATCCGGATTAACAACGGTCCGGTTTGTTTACGAATTCCAGACTCCCGTCACAAATTTGTCATTTGCCTCGTTTCCTCTCGAATCCCGTTAACGAGATTTTCTTGCCGAGGAAGGACAGTTTTTCCTTGAGATGGAAGGTGGCATCTAGGAAATGGCACCAGATGACGCGTCTTCGAAATGACTCCTTCAATTTTGTTTATCCAACTGTGATGGTATAGGGATTAGTATATCGGTCCACGATAAATGACAATTTTGTGCTTGGATCAGCTAATAAAATCGATTACATGACATCTCATATATGTAGCGTATGGTATTAGTATGAAACGGACTTCGTCAGATAAATAAGAATATAATCAGACTAGAGTAATGCAGGAAACATGTATTATTCGCAGTAGTTGTCCTTAAGAACACAGGCACATGATATTATTTGAGTTTTGCAGTAATAGCCTGCTTTGATACTATCCAGATAATTGAGTGGAATGTTCCTCTCTGTGTGTGTGTCATAATTCAAGTCGTATTTTTGATGCTCATGGTATAGAACAGACACCGTGGAATTGGTAATTTCCCAAAATTGTATTTGTTTGGTTTTGTTACCCTTTTACCGCCATTCTATCACATATAACAAAACTGGAGGCTTATCATCTGCTTCGCCTGCTTTATGCTACGGTTCACTGCATGCCGATTGGCAGCATCAGACTGTATCAGACTGTATCACGAAAGAAAGTATGTTATCGGGAATAACACTCCAGAATAAGGAAATGAGGAGACGAGAAACGCAAGACATATGATATTAATAATATGTGATATTACAAAGTACTGTATGCCAATAATTAAATTAAAATGATATTTATTGTTTGTTGTCAAACATGATATTGGCATATAGAAAAAAATGCTAAATATAACCGGCTGCCTGGATATATCCGGATTTGTATTAATTTAACAATTTTAGGGTATATTTGGTGATACGGTTTATTTGAGTAATTTATCGTATATTTAACATCATAGACGTGAGCTGTCACCGGGAAATAGCCATATTTTTGTTAAGTATGTTATCTTTTTCTTCAAAACATATTATCATTCTCACGACTGTTTTGATGTATTGTTAATGTTTTTAATAATTATGCTTTATATCGATAATATTATGTTCACAGCTTTAAAAGTTATATCTTCCAAAATGGTATGGAAATACCAGAGACTTAAAACAGTGTCAGCATCATCATACATGAACTAGGTCAGATATCAGTTTAAGGATGGTAAAAGATGGTAACCAGAAACGGTTCTTAACAGCTTTAAATACAGCTTGTATTTAACCATACTTCTGATAGCCAACTTTGTATCTGTGATATATATAAATTTAAACTTGTAAATCGAAAGAATGAAATAACGCAAACTACAATGTAAACATATGGAATGTTGATATTAGACAGCCAGATTGGCATGAACTAAATATAGCTGTTATAAACATTGCAGTTGCCTTATATATATATATATATATATATATATATATATATATATATATATATATATATATATATATATATATATATAAGAAATATATGTAGAGATGACTGAGGGGATGAGTTCTTTTGAATAGGTGTCCCAACATTAGCATTTATGCGGACGTATCAATCGTTCTAATCGTCACCAACATACTATAATTGTGTTGGTTGATCTCTATCAGAAAAGACACTCCTTGGCCAATCAGCATGCTATCTATGGGACTCAGATGTCGGGTGCCTTACTGGCCGATAGCTATAAACATTCATAGCACGGTTGGTTGGTCTACGTTAGCTAGTAATATAAACAGTTTAAGGCAATCACCATGTTATTACAGTACTCAGTTGACAGATACGTTCGATGCGATAACAGGGAACACTATGCTCCAACTTACTCGAAGAATAGCATTTAAGGACAAAGACCTGTCATTCCCTGTTACATCAGCAACGTCGAGGAAACCGTATCTAATTGTTATGAAGCCACATATCTGCCTGATTAATAAAAATAGCAACAAAAACAAACAAGAAAACAAAACATACGCACGCACACACATGAATGCATACATGCACGCTGGCATGCACGCACGCACGCACGCACGTACGGACTCACTCAGACAGGGAAGTACACACACAAACAACAACAACAACAACAACAACAACAAGACACACCCAATTAAACGTGGATGTTAGGTTTGGGTAAATCGTGATATTTATTGAGGAGTGAGGCGATATATTTAGTTCTTCTAGTCCAGTAATAATCCATTGCGCAGTATTGCTACTTTGATTTTAACTTAGTCACATCGCTGTTTCCATATATAGCTAATGTACACGATACAAATCTATTACGTGTTCAACTGAAACTGCTATGAAAACTTTCACCCCGATCAGACAACAATTTGGCGACGCCGGTCCTCTGTCCGTATGGTTGATATAAGTAGGATTTGTTTAGCTATTCGAACTCAAAATGAAGCTGAGGTCAGCATCTGTAGTATCAAAATGTTTTAATGTACAGGTTTCATTTGAACCACTACAAGTTACTGCTGAATGCAAACTGTAGTTTAGAGTTTTCCTAGAGTGAAGTCACAGAAGTTATTTACAAACTAATCCTTGTCCCACAACAAATATTATTTCTTTGAAGATAATTATCTTTATTAATGCGCAATAAACTAGTAATATTTGCTCCATATAATCCCGTTTGTTATCTATTGATACAGTCTTTATTGATAGCGAACTATGTTCTCCTCGGTTAGAAAACCTGTCTTACTGCAGTCACACGTCGGTGTCAGTAATCACGTGACGTGGATGACTTCCTGCGTACAGAATGCTTCTTGCTCAAAACAAACTCGAATTATTAACAAATGATAATCGGTACTGTGGCCACTAATTAGCTGTAAATTAGAGTTAGAAGCATCCTGATTATAATGTGTAAATCATGTTTCTGTCAAGTTATTACGATATGATATAATTTTGTTGATCTTCCCATCTTTAGTGCAACACGTTTTATTTTCAATTACCACGTGCTTCTGTCTCGAGTAATATCATAAATAATTACGCAGTGGAGAACATCATTTCGTTGCTTTCATCATTACATATTGTCTGCCTCGAAGACATTTGATGTCTTCCTGAGAAATATGGAGCTGCTAATTTATTTACTAACCATTGTATTGAGACAAGATCATAAAAAAAAAACCACCGTGATTGGTCAGGATGCATGCTATCTCCAAATCTCGATCAGTTAGTGTTATGCTTAGATCTCTAAATAAAAGCCTACTCGTAAAATATTTTACTTCTCTGTTGGACGCAGCCTTTCGACGGTTTTGTAGTCGTGTATCTCCTACAGCGATAAAATTTGGACGAATCGCCCCCTAGTTAAATTCGGCCACGACGGCCAATACATGTTGGGGGGCAGAGCCGTATCTGTAAGTGACTGATATTGTATAAACGTTAAATTCAATTGCTGGTGTACAACTTCAGGTAAGATGTCTGTTACGGTGTATCTGTTCCCATGTCACCAGTATAACAGTTTGATGTTGTGTTCGATGCTGACGCTATTTTTGTTGCCCTTGCTAAATCTTATGCACTAATAGGACATGATCTGTAAAGAACTGTAAAAAACATCTCAGCAACTTAACGACTGTTTCTTATGATCCGTTTTACGTCTTCTAGCGAGTCGATAAGATGTCTTCTGTCATCCGCGCGTTCTTTTGTGTCTTCTTTCACATAAGTATCTTTTGTGTCCCATCTGTTACGTGCTGTTGTTGTTGGTAATAAAGTAGTGGCCAACTATTCTTGATTGTCTAGCGTCAATGAACGACAGTCTATTTATTTGCCTGCACCATATCAGCATAACAAAACGAGGAAAATCTTTGTTGTTTGTTTCGCTGTTGTCGTGGCTAATGTATTTATTTGGAGCCGAAATATCAGATTATACTCGGTCTTCAGATTGCAGATATTATCCATATCGTTGATGTATGCATATTAATTTGACGGTAATCACATTTTTTTGTTCAATGTTAGTTCTCTTGATCTGACATTTTAGAGGGCATAAACAGAGAAGCTTCAAACTCTGGCTCATTATCATAGACTATCACCAACCTCGTGTATAGAACATTGCGGCATGAAAACGCCACCTGTTGAGTGATATTTATAGGGAATAGTATAAGCTCACTTAATAACAGACACGGAGTAACAGTATTATGTAACAGTTGTTTAATGCAGTTACTACGTTTCTGTTCAATTGGGGGGGGGGGGGGGTCACTAATTCAGAGAGTAAAACATGGTAGTTTTACAGAAGAATCACAATTGAGGGAAACGAATCAGAAAATACAGTTTAAGATCTTGAATAAACTAATGTCTACAAAGGGCAAGTCATCTCTACCAGTATATACCGTGGCCGTTGAACGTGTGGAATTATTAAATCAGTTCTTCATTAATATAATTGAACAATTATGCCACGATCTTGGTGAAGACACAGGAAGTCATCACATCGATGTACCAACACCGTATGCCCACACAGAGCCTCTAATCCATAAGTGTAGGTTTCTATTAGGTTTTATGAATTTTTGATACTTATGAAGGGATCATAATCTGTTTCATGATCCCGGATCAATGGACACAATGATTTGTGAAGGAACATCTTCATCTGATTATACTTGTAATATGTGATATTTCCAATCTGTTTATTGGAAAAACCAGAAATAGATCAGGAATTCTTCACATTTGTCAGTTTTTAGCATCCATGTTGATAGAGAGAGCGTGTGTTTTGAAAACACGGATACACGCACATTTATCTCTACGATATGCACAAAATATTGGAGGCAACATATGAAATATTTCACTACTATTACCATCTGACATGTTGTCATTTGTTACACTACTGACTACTGACTACAAGATCATTATAAAGTTTCTTATTAATTTCTACTTCATCCCCATCCCATCCCACGATAGCTCATAAACTGAAGAAACATCGAATTAATCTTTTTTTTTAAACGTCGGGTTTTCTTGTTGAGAAATGTCACAAATTGAAATATTATTTTGGTTATGTCTTTATATTACAGATAATATAAAAAGTCGGAATAGCCAATTTACTTTCCATATTTCGTGGTTGATTTATCATAAGGCCTTCCTGCTTTTGTATCTGTTCCACCTAAAACTAATTAGTTCTACGTGTTAATTAGCCAGGTGTCGTATGTAAATGTTTGAATATTCTTACTTATCAGTGGATTCCGATCATCATTTGATGTAGGGCTGTTGAAGAAAGAATAGTCAATGGATATCTCAACAATTCTAGGAAATTCTCGTTTTACATCACTTAAAAAACGATTTGTGTGAATTTCTTGACGTTAGACAGTACCTGCTTCCCACAACCCGTTCTAATTATCTACGTAGAACGACAGCCATACATCTGGTCTACTTATTAAAAAAAGTTAGTTGCTTAATGCACAATTAACAAGTTTATCACAAAAAAGAAAAGAAAAAAAACCATGGAAACAAGCAAATAAGAAAATTTCTAAAAATAGAAACAAACGAACGAAGGTAGACTACAAACAAATATGAAGAAATGAAGTAGTCGAGTGAAAAACAATAAACCCAAAAACAAACTCCTGACAGCCCGACAACCAAACCAACCGACTTACCGTCCAACCGACTGACCACCGACTCATCAACCAACCGATCAACCAACCAACAATTGATCCAGCTATAGAGCAAGACTACAGCCAGACAACCAACCAACTCTAGGGAATATCGTATGCTGCACAACAATTTATACTTGATGCCATTATACCATTAAAGCTTGGACGGAGGGAAGACTTCCTAATGGCGATAGCAATACAATTACCCGCTTTTAGAACCAACGAATGCCCCATCAGCGGGCGATAAAATGTCAAATGTCATTATATGAAGGCGTAAAGAAGTCTGAGTGGTGCGTGAATCATTATCGTTGATGGACATAAATAGACCGGTCGCGTTCAATGGTACAATGCCCTTTCATTATTTACAACTCTTCTTTAACCCCGTAAAGCAACAAATGTTTACTCGGCGCTGGGCAAGGTGTGTATTCTTATTACAATATGGATTAAGAAGATTGGTTTGTTTATACATTCCAGTCTCTTGTCACTAATCTCTCTTTGTCTGGTTTCCTCATGAAGCCTGTTAGTGAAACTTTCATGGCGAAGATGGAGAAGTTTCGTTAGGAAGAAATTCTGCACAATCTAGAAAATGGTAGAAATTGTACTCCATTGACAAGTTAACTACCGTGATCTTGAAAATTTGCTAAGAATTAAGTTTTTACAGTTAGAATCGTTCAGCTAAATTGCTAATTAGAGATCGCCATCAAGAACTGCTTATATCTTCAGTTAGAATACATCGGACTATTGTGTTAAATGTTTGAATTTTATTCCATTCTAACCCAGGTACATGATTGTTATATTAAAGTAATAACAAGTCATCTTCTATATATAACATACGGCATCTATATATATTTGCGCGTCTACCTATATATAAAAATATGACTATATACCGCTGATATATTGAAGGAAACATTTATAAGTAGCAGTATTTTGTTATAACAAACGTTGGATTTACATTACTATAAATATATACAGTTAATGATAGGCATTACATTATATTGTATTATTTAATCCACCCTGTGTCACAGTTATGACGTTGTTTTTCATTAACAAGGGAGTTGAACGTATTGTACCCGTGGGTGTCATTATTAAATTTATTTTGTTGCCATGACATAGAACAGACAGAATGGAATTAATATCTTCCTAATATTGTAACTGTTTACCTTTTGTTGGTTTGTCACATATAACAAAGGATAAACTGGTTGGCTTATGCTATGTTTTGTGACAGTCCACATGTAAATTGCGTGGCTTTTGTTATACTTTGCCATCTTATATGGAAAAACTGACACGATAAATATGATGTTAACGAGTTTCAAAATAAACTACTATACTACTATTACTGCTACTGTTAATACTACTGCTGCTACTATAACAGCAACAATTACAACAACAACAACAATAACAACAACTACTACTACTACTACTTTGACTACTACTATCAGAACCACCAACACCGTCACCACCAGCACCACCACTACCACTACTACTACTACTACTACTACTACTACTACTACTACTACAACTACTACTACTACTACTACTACTACTACTACTATATTACTACTACTACTGATATTACAACAACAACAACAACAACAACAACAACGTCTACTACTTTGATTACTATTATCACCACCACCACCATTATTTTTAAAATCTTTTATGACGGACGGAAAATATGAAGGATTTAAACTATTATTATTATCAGTGAAGACTTCGTCAAGAGGTCACTTTATCAAAGCTGATTTTCATAAGAGATTCTTAGCTAATGTTAATAGAGATTGTCATTAACATTCTTTCCCCCAAAAGTTTTTTAAATATAAATAAAGAGGTATACTTAATTACTGATATTAATCTTTATTAGTCAGAAATGAGAATGGTAATTAGCTCGATATGCTTTCTCTGAAGGCCTCATCAGAAACAGGCAATATTTGATAATGGTGACTCATCATTAATGTTGCATGACTGCATCTTTTTTGTTCTAATCGTCATGAAGATATTATATTTGTGGCGGCTGATAGCTAATGTTTAAGGTATTAACTTGAAGAACAATTAAGTTGTGGTAGAATATTAACGTAATATACAAGAAAAACTTCTCTATTTTTAAAATTACAGTTATAAATTAGGAAAGGCAATAATATTGTTTAATGTGGTTATCTGCTGTTGTCTATAATCGGAAAAAGGTTGGGATAGAAAGGAAACAAACTCGCTTCTAACATAACGTTAAAGAACAGCTTGTAGCAGAGAGGGTTATGGGGTCGGACTATGTTATTTTTCTCAATTTGGGGGACATAATCAAGGTGTGGATATAGGGGTCCAACATAAGTTATGTCACTTGTTCTGTATTAACCAGTAGTAGTAGTAGTACCTTTACTTCTACTACTACTACTACTACTACTACTATTGATGCTGCTGCTACTTCTATGAATCTTATTACTGTTACTAATACTAGTCCTACTACAACGGAACACACATTAACCTGAAAGAAAACTAGACCGTGCACGCCCGCCGATTTAATGGCAAACAGGTCCCAACTTCCGGTGGGGGCAAAAGGGAAAGCAGACCGCTAAAATCAGGTTTATAAACATGGTGAATTCTTGTTGTGTGGTTGGTTGCATAAGTTGTGGGTGTGGAAGTAATACAAAAGTAATATCTTTTCATCGGTAAGTATAAGGAATACATTTAAAATAGCGTGACGTCATATACGTAAACAACGGCATCTCATATATTTAACCTATTCGACAACCCCCGGCCTTATCTGGCGTTTGATGCCTACTAAACTAGATCTACGGACTTGCACAAAACGATCTTTACATATTTGATGGCATATAATAGGACAGGAGTAATATAGATTCTCTGCACACACAAAATGTACACGTTACATGGATGTCCGTATTTATGGGTTCAAAATTCGAAAGGGTAGCCGCTTCAACGTTGCTTTTTGCCCCTACTGCAAGTCAGGGCTCTTTTGTGATGGCGACCCAATCAAACACCAGTGAGTGCTCGGTCTAGTTTCTTTCAGGTCAATGAAAACAGAATTGAAATATTTTTTATTAATGTCTTTTGTTTGAGAAAACCCAGATACTTCTAATTAATTATCTTTCATATCTACAAGTATTAGTAAAATGTAGGTGTTCAAAGAGTTGAAATTAGATGGAATCAAACAAAATAAAGAGTTATGTTGAAGATTTGTGAAACTAGAATGGTTTATCGTTGTCAGCTTTCCGGGTAAGTATAGACGAAACATAATAATATGAATATTTTTGAATCTGTAACAAACATAAAAAGTCTACAGATGTATTACTGTTTTGTCGATATCTGCTATTTAAAGAGTATTTATCTGGCAGATTTTCTGGCGGTACTCACTAATTTTATTATCATAATATAAAATATTAATGAAGATCAATCTAAAATTAACAGATTTAATGTTGCGAATGAGACGAGTGTGTTCAGTGATTTGTAATTAGCACTAGTTGTTAGTTGTCTTGTTGGGAAGATGGATGGCTTGAAGAATGGCCTCTGAAACTGTCTGGCTGCTTTCCATTAGTCTCCTCTAAGTACGTCCGTTTGGCCATTAGGCTTCTATATATGGAAGAAAACAGGCTGAAGTAAACTCGTTAAAGGTATCATAACACATTTTACCCTTTTAAGCCATCACTTATATATAACATTAATAATGGTTACACATAAATGAAAAATAATATATTGGAAATATTCTGTTGGTTTTATATAATAAATCAAGTTCTGACGTTAAGAATCTGGCCAGCAGTCATCAGTAAGTAATAATTGGTGTTTAAAAAATAATCCGCGTAGATAAAAAGGGATCTGAGCAAACATTTGTATAATTAAAACATGGCAGAAGATTGGAGATTAGAAATATTTATTAAGGTAAATACGTTTCGTGTGATATTGAGCTTACTCCATCGTAATAGTTATGTTTTAGGTGTTACTATATTTATCTAGTTACAATGGAGAATCTTTCCGTAAATAATCAACGGATTAGACTGTCACTGAAGACGTTTGGCTCAAGTTATTATTTTATTTATATATGTAAACACATCATGTAATAAATATACAGACATATATGTATTAGGAAAGGCAGACACTAACAACAATGGGAAGCATTATAAAAAAGATACATCAAAACACGATATTGCCCCCAAAAGCCAACCCAAACTAAATAAACATCACTGTAAGCCGTATTTTGTCACACAGGTGGATAATGACTCATTGATTTTAGCGTGTCTGTGTAATTAATGTAGTGAGTGGGCTTGCTTAGTGAAGTTTGTTTAGCCTCGGGACTGGTCACGCCTTGTATAAATAAAGTATGTCACCCCAGAGAAGCATGACTCAAACAAAGATTTGACTCGGACTAGAAACGTGAACTGGACGTTATCTCGCGAGAGAATCGCTGTAGCTGATGTAGATGCGTGATTTATTTCGTGTAAAATGATTATATTTTCATACTGTACAATTGGGTTATTGTGTCCGGGTAAGTTCGCGTGTTCTTATTTATTTACCTTCATGCGTATCGAAATGATATTGATCCGAACTTGCCTTCGTATTTGTTAAATACAGGAGTGGCAGTTTATGTATTTATTGGTATTGATCTTTCAATACAATGTTGGTCAGGTACCAGTTAAGTTCACACATATTAACTCTTTTATCAGAAGATAAAGTTCAGCTAGATTTCTCATTAATTATTAAATGTTCTGAACAGTTTAAAGTCTAAACATCAACAGAAGAACCAGCTAAAAACCAACGTTTGAAATTAATGATTTCATAGAGAATAACACATTATCAAGAAATCGAATCTGGAGATGTATGTCCATTATGAGAGATACTATATTTTCTCCCTTTCCCTGACCATGTATTCTTTATTTTGTACTGGAATTCAATACTTTAAAGAAAATGTACACACTTGTTATTTAGAGGTTATTTAGGGGACGTATGATGAAGCTGTGATAGTTATATCGAGGTTATTTATACACAGATTCTTGTCCAGTAACAGCTATTATTTGTCTGAAGATAATTATCTTTATTAATGCCCTATAAACTGGTAATATCTGCTCTTTCTAATCCTGCTCGTTATCTATGGGTACAATTTTTATCGATAACAAACTATGTTCTACTCGGTTAGAAAAAACTGTTTTACTGCAGACACGCTGCTGTCAGTAATCACGTGATTTCGAGGACTTTTTGTGTAGAGAAGGTTTCTTGATTAAAAAAACTCGAATTATTAACAAATGATAATCAACATTATGAAACAGGAGAAATATGGCTACTAATTAGCTGTAAATTAAAGTTAGAATCAGGTTTATTATATATATATATATATATATATATATATATATATATATATATATAGATATATTATAGCCTAGCATCAGGTAGAGTCTTGCGCTGTAAACTTTCAGGTTAAAATTTGATAAGAGTTAAGCTACCCTTATTTATGCGATATTTCCTTCGACATTTAAGTCTAGACCAGAAGTACTAGACTTATCCATTATTGAGGCTCATAAATGACTCACTCAATACCAATATTTAGACGAGGACGTAAAATTATTACTTATCGTCATCTGGTTATGATATATCTATTTCGGGCGAGCATTTGACGAACAACAACTCAGTGTTACTGCTGGATTGTCTGGAGACATCCATTCTTTCATAAATCAGACCTTCCTTGTAATCCGTGTTCCCGCTTGTCCTTTACTCAACTCTTATTATGCTAACAGTTTGGGTTAGCTTTGTGTCTGATATCCATCCAATATTTATCCAGGTAAATGGATTGTTATTGTGTGTCCTTATATCGTGTGTCCTCATATCATCGGTGGGGCAGTTAAAGCTTCAGAATAATGTTGACCTTCGTTTTGTTGGTATTGTTAAACCTTGTGTAAGGACAGGAAATTATCTTGAAGGAGGTTTATGGCTGAGATCAGCGTCTGTGGTGTCGAAATGTTTTTATGTATTTGTTACTATTGAACAACAGCAAATTAATGCTGAATGTAAACTGTGTTGTCAACGTATTTATCTTGTGTATATGTTAAACTACTTTTGAACCACATACACTTGTTGTTAACTGCGAACTGTGATGTTAAATTGTACTTATTTGTTTGCTTCCGCTTTTTGTGCGTAGCCTACATCAACCGCTTCCCTGTGGGCGTGACATATTTGTCACGTACCAAAATGCGGATTATCTGTTTGCCAGAGGCTGAAGATTGGCCCAGACATATATTAGACCTACGTATGTATAGATGTGTACGCTACTGTATGCTTCAATTCATTGTATTGATTTAATTATGTATAGATTAATGGAGGTGTAGGTTTTAAAGAGGAAGTATAAGTTTTGATGTTCTGAGGCAGTACCATCATCTATATGTATCCTAATATACACACCACATCACACCACACCACACCACACCGCACCGCACACACACACACACACACACACACACACTTCTAGTCCAGTAATAATTCATTGTGCAGTATTGCTACTTTGTTTTTATTTTAGTTTAATCGCTTCAGTGAGTCCATACTGAGTTAGTGTACATTCTCTTTGTTATGAACAAACTGTAATGTTTGTTAACACGCTGGGGGTATATATAAGGCTTAGATTTACACTTTGGTTAAGAATAACTTCGACGCCAGATCAGTCGGATGTGTATTGATACATGATTCATATAGGTAGGATTTATTCAGTTATTCGAACCCAGAATAAAGCTGAGGTCAGCATCTGAGGTGTCGAAATGTTTTATATACAGGTTTCTTTTGGACCACAAAAATTACTGTTGAATGTAAACTGTGGTGTCAAAATAGTTTATGATATGTATGTAGCAAGTCACCATTGAACCACACGCACGTGTTGTTTGCTGCGAGCTGTGGTATCAAATGGTATGTTTTTTACGTTCTTCCGCTTTTTGTACGTAGCCTGCATGTAGCCGCTTTCCTGTGGGCGTGACATATTTGTCGCGTACGAAAAGCGAATTAGCTGGTTCCCACAGGCTGATGAGTAGACCAGACACATGCTTAGGTATACGCACACATCTATCAATATGTGCAGGTATGGAACATTTTATTTTTAGATTAATGTATGCATAGTTGTATTTAGAATTATGGAGGTAGGTTTCGAAGGATGTTTAGATATGTTGATGCTCTGTGCCTGTTGCCTCTTACTATGTACCCTAAAAACAACACACACACACACACACACACACACACACACACACACACACACACACACACACACACACACACACACACACACACACACAACACACACACACACACACAAAACACACACACACATGGACATTCCTAATTATCAGTAGAAGCCACATGTCGCAGGATATGGAGCAGTTGGAATAATGAAAAGCCAAGGGTTAGCTCAATATCTCATTATACAACATTTAAAGATTGTTGTTTGTGCCGTTCCTTATGTTAGTAAGTATATGGTTCCTTGAGCTCGTTATAATAATCATAATAGCGTATTAACCATTGATTTGTCAATCGGCCTATTTCTGTGGTTACTTAACAAACGATTAAGTAGCCTAATATAAACCAAGCACATTACGAAACAATCAAACGTTCAAACCATCAAGCAAACGAGCAAATAAGAAATTGATCAAAAGCAGCATCAAACGAATGAAGGAAGCCAGCAAACAAAACAGAAAGAATTAAGAAATCGAGGAAAGAATAAACCAACCAATCAACCAATTAACTAATCATGTAAACAAGCAACTAATCAAATAAGCAAACCTCTAGTCAGGGAGTCAATCAATCAACCAACCAACGAAGGGAAATATCATGTTGGTTTTTATACGATTTTATCATCGTACCATTAAAAAGTAGAATGACGGCCGACTTTAAGATGATGATAACAGTAAAGTAATATTCGTTCAAAAAGGCAAAAACACCCCATAAATGTGAGATAAAATACTACTCTTATTATATAAAGCCGTCTCAGTGGTCTATAAAGGGGTCTTAGTGGTCCGTGAATCCTTATATTGGATGGCTATAAATAGACCAGTCGCTAATGTTTCTTTTGACTCGTTTTCTCGTGAAGTCTGTGAACGAAACTTTCATGTCGAAGATGGAGAAGATTTTGCTGGGAAGAAAGATTGCTTTATCTAGGAAATGTTACAAATTTCGTGACTACTTTGAGCTGGATAACCTGCTAAGGATTAAGTTCATTTAACGGGAATGGTTGTGGAGCGGGAATGCTGGTCCAAGATAGCTATGAAGAACTAATGAAATCTCATAGTTGGATTACATCATGCATAATCTATTGTACTAAATGTTAGAATTTTGTTTCATTCTAACACAAATAAATGACTATTCGAATAATCTATCTATCTATCTATATGTGTACATATTGAATGAAACATGTATAATTCGCATTATTTTGTTATAACCTAAGTTTGACTACATTAGTATGAATATATTCAATTACGGGATACGCATTACACTATATTGTATTATGTAATCCATACAGTGTCGCAATAATAATGTAATTTATTATCAACAAGGGAATTGAACGTATTGTGTACGTACGTGGGTGTCATTATTGAAATTGTTTTATTGTCATGACATGTTGTGTGATGTGTTGTGTATGGCATCAGTAATATGCAAAGTGAGTTAAGGTGACAGGTAATTGTAACAAACGAGATGACAAGTTATGCCAGAAGACGCCATATAGATAATTCATTGACCTGGTGGCCATCGACCTATATATTTCTTTATATAGTTAATGAAACTAAATCGCGCGTGATAAAAAAAAATTCATTAATGTTTTATCCCGGCAGTGAATGGAAGTAGTTTGATTTATAGTTTAGTAAACTTTATTGCTATTTTTTGCACAGCAAGTTTTGATACATAAGTAAATACTGCTACTACTGATACTACTACTACTACTACTACTACTACTAATACTACTGCTACTACTACCACTTGTAGCACTTTAAAATTACCGTGATAAGTTTTTGTCAGTAGTATATAAGACACGTCTATGATGACCACATCTCAAATATATAATTATTGATAGTCGTAGCTTCGTCACTACATTAAAGCTATATGGACGCATCTTTTGTTTTAGTAGTTAGCAATATACTACATTTTTGGTGGTTAATATCCATTGTTTAATGCACTACTTGGACAATATCCCTGTTACCTATAGAATACAGTTTTAGGATACCCCCCGGGCAAGTCGTTAAGATGAGAAGAAATGCCAGAAATACATGAGTTATTCATTATGAGGGACCAGTTGATGAGCTGGTAGAAGCCTATAACAAAGGTGTTCAGTCTATCATAAATCACCATGCTACTTCTTGTTAAAAAATCCGATACTTCTTGGTACTCCGATAAACTTAGATCTGCTAAGAAAGTTCGGAGGAAAGCAGAGAGAACCTGGCGCCGAACTTCCTTAATGGTGCACTTTGAAATATACAGGGATATCTCTGTAGAAAAAAGAATACACTACGAAGTGTTTCTATTCATAAAAGATAGAGGAATGTGGAAAAGATAAAAAGAAACTCTTTAAGTTAACTAAAAAACTTGATGGTAAGTAATTCAAATATAAATCTTCCACATTTGACCTCTGCTGAACTCCTGGCGGACAAGTTCAGCAATTATTTCATGAAGAAAACAATAATCATCAGGAATAAGATCATTTCGGATACCCCAAACACTACCTGCACTATTTCCATGGATGTAGATATTATGTTTAATGGAAATATGCTCGAAAAGGTTCGACCGATTTCTGAGGTTGAGGTCAAGGAGATAATGATAAAGTCTCCGAGCAAGTCATGTGGCTTGGATCCACTCCCCACTTGGCTTTTGAATAAATGTGTGGATCAACTTCTACCACTAATAACAGCCATTGTAAATAGGTCAATGGATGAGTCAGTGATGCCGTTGTGTTTGAAACGAACCACCATTAGCCCGCTGCTTAAGAGACCTGGGTTGGATAAGGAAGAGATGAATAATTATCTTCCCATTTCTAACCTTCCTTTCATCTCTAATCTTATTGAAAAGGTAGTAGCAAGGCGTATTGAAGAACACTTGGAGCACAATGATCTTACTGACATTTATCAGTCTGCTTATCGTAGAGGTCATTGAACAGAAACTGCTCTCTTGAAAAAAGTGCGCAGTAGCATTGCTGAGGCCCTTGATGAAGGATCGATGACTGCATTAATTATACTTGATTTATCTACAGCTTTTGACGTAATCAATCACCCAATTCTATTGCAGGGTTTAGAATTCTAATTTGGAATCAAGGCAAAGGCTTTAACTTGGGTAAAGTCGTACCTCACCGACAGAACTCAGTGTGTTTCAGTGACGGATAAAACATCACCAGATGTGGGTCTTCTTTTTGGTGTACCCTAGGGATCCGTTTTAGGACCAACGAATTACTGTATGTATACCAAACCAGTTGGTGAAATTATTAAACGGCATCATATTAAATATCATTGTTATGCCGATGATATACAAGTGTACATGACTTTAAAGCCATGTCATAAATGGGATGATATTTGATCTTCAATTGAAGCTTGTATTGCAGACATAAGTACTTGGATGAATAAGGACAAGGACAGAATTCATTATTTTCTCATTCAAGCATCATGTTTACCATATCTAGTGTTGTTGACAATCTTAGACACCTTGGAATTTCTAATAATTTTGTTAACAGGAAAAACGTTCTAAGATAACGTTAAAGAGCAGCCAGTAGTAGAGAGGTTCATGTGTTCGGATTACATTTTTATTCTCATTTCGAGGGATATCATCGATGTATGGATATATGTGTCCAGAATAAGTTAGGTATATCGGGGATTTTCGTTGTTTAAGTTACTGTAAATGTTGAAGAACCACTCATATCTAGTCTATATGAGTATATTATGGCTATAAATGTAGTGTTTTCTTACAGTTTTTGTCTCAGAACTAGTATTATGCAATATGGTTTTTAATATCGATATATATATATATATATATATATATATATATATATATATATATATATATGATCTCTCCATGGTATCTTTTATATTTTTCTGTATATGTACAAGTATACATTTGTCGAGCCGTGATAGCGCAGTTAGTTAGAGCGAAGAGTCGCGTTATTGAGGCTCTGGAAGCTGCAATTCTGTCATGTGGCGACTGGTTTACTCATCCATAAAATTTTGAACCTGACACTAGTGATAGGACGTGATAGTTATGTGTTTGAGAAACGCTTTGCGCCCATAATGGTAGCATGCGTTGTATGAGCTCTTGGGAGTTGAGATGTGTGTTGGGGAGAAACAGGTCTGAATCAGGGATAATAATACTGTGCATCGCCTCAGAACAGGGTTACCTGGTTCTGGCGCTATATAAACATGTTTTTTTATATATATATATATATATATATATATATATATATATATATATATATATATATATAATATTCATGTGAACTTGTGATTACCGAGATTTAATAATTAATGGAAGGCTTTGATTTGGTCATTTTTACAGCCAATTATCTAAAGTAGTTTAAATGGAATTATAAATATTTGTTTTTGTTTCAATACCTTTTTGTGCAGAGATTTAATTACAATAATTTAATCAGATACTGCTTAAGAAATTATGCTATCAACAGAAACTAATTAATTATATTTGCCTAAATTATTGTTGATGTTTTAGCTGGTACTTTTTAAAATCAATTCTTCAGTTATTTCAATTATCAGTCATCCAAAACGATGTTCCGTCTACAATAATGGTGACTCACGTAAAATATGGAAACTTATTTTAATGTTCATTTCACAAATTTTACTTTGATGAAGAAGAAAAATAATAATGATGCATCAGCAGATGATGTAGGTGGCATGGTACACCGATTTAAACTGGTGGATAAAATTATACAGAAACTGGCAGATATCGTCAATAACAGTGGTAAATATGTCTGTTTTTATACCTTGATGCCTGGTGATGGTAGTAAGAAATTAATCATCAAAGTATCACGTTATATCACTGAAAAGTTTCCTAAATAAACATTGAAGTTTAGCAACTATGAATACATTTTAAATGTATGTGTATGTACACTAAACTTCTTCTAAATTACTATTTAATTAGCAAATATATGATATGTAATTGTTTTATCAGATTAATCATCATTTCTATATAACATTAATTTCAAGTACAGATGAAAATATACATCACGAGGCGAAGTATGAAAATAATAATATTTCTGAGAACACGGATCAAAATATTCCCATGTAACAATATAATCCACAGATAAATCAGCTAAACCTCAGGATATACAAGATCCAATTTCATCTATATATTAATAATCATTTTCCCAAGGTAATTGTGGATATTTAAGAAAATCTGAACTGAAGAAGCAATAATGGTTATCTTAATTCTTCCATCGGGAACAAGATGACACCAGATCTAAATTGTATTGATATCGATTTACTGAGATTATGTTATTTTCTATGGAATGATTGTCACAGACAATCTTCGGTTGTTATTTCGCTAACATATAAGGGATAGGAACGATAAACATAGTCAGTGTTCAGGATCTGTATTGATCACCATGAAAGATAGATTGACATTATCTTCTGGGACCACGTCATCAATAAGAGGTTTTATATTTGAGTCGTGATAAATCTATGGATAATGAATGCATGAAATATTGATTAATAATACCTATGATGGACAACCAACAAAGAATATTCCTGTTGATATTGTTATGGTACATTACAGAGGAAACTAAGCAGCCTCGATCACGGGAACAAAAGAAGAAAGACAACTCATTATAAATGCAACTGAACATCTTGAACATATAACAATTTATAGCAACTATCTCAGGGAGCTGCTCAAACCGATTGAAAAACTAATATTAATATTTTATTATAACCTAGGATGAATCGCCAAATGTCACGAAGTCTTATTTTGATTATGATATCTATAAACACAAAATATTTTGATATATAATTATATCCTTTATTAAGCTATCCATTTTTGAGGACGATTGTCTTTTCTCAAGGTTATTTGTGTGAACATATCAATTATGATATCGTGATTCCTACAAAGCCATTATCTACAACACTGTATTATTTAAGTAATGATATAGTTCTAGATTACCTACTGAGGAAACACGTAATACAACAACAATTTAAGGTAATTTGAATGAAAAATGATTTACGACCAGCGTTCTTGTCTGGTTCGGTATTAATAGTAAAAATACCGAAGATGTGTGTCTAATTTCCAATTTAATGTCATTTTCTAATTATGCAATATTCTTGATGAGATCACTAATTACACAAACGAATTATTTTAAGAGCATTAAGGATTACATGATGACGATAGCCGTCTCAGTTATGTCCTTAATGATTTAAATGGTAATATATCAACAAATAAAGTTCACTTTGTGTTCCAGGGTATGATGACTCATTAATATAATATTATTATTAGTTCTTCGTAACATAATGACTTTGTTTCTGTAATACATATATTTTTAATATGGACGATCGTGATAGATGTTGTTGTTGTTCTAATAATATTGTATAATGTATACTTTAAAGCATTTTTAAGAGTCGATCTGTAGTCCGAGGAAATAATACCAAAGATCCGGAACATTATGTGTAATATTATATTTATAACCTAAATGACTATGAAAGATAAAGTGTAAATCCAAATTATGTATTCATTTAGGAGTGAATGATATTTCTTACCTTCTATGATACGTAGTCAAAAGTTCCTCAAAAACTGGATTCTTTTGCTAATCCGGAAACTAGCCGATCCTGAAGCCGATACAAGTGAGTAAAATTATTCTTTTCTAGACCATGCTCCTTTTTCTTGTAACTATCACGATTATGTAAATAGTACACAATAATATCGATTTATTGACAGTAACTAATACAAAATAGATTACGTCATTAATCTGCTAGTAATTGCTCGGTCAATATCTAAGTCATTAAATAATGATATCTAAATAGAGAACAAATAATTAAAAGTATTTATAATTTAATAAGATATAAAGTAGAATAATTTTGTTTATATTAATATCACAAGTAAGTATAATATCGTGTCTTATTTATACTAACAACATTAGATATTTTAAAATGTGTTTTCACATGCGTGTTTATTTGGCTATAATCGTTTGCTTTCCTCTCCTTGTCTTATACTTCAGTTCGATTCTTACACTTTTATATATATATATATATATATATATATATATATATATATATATATATATATATATATATATATATATTATATATATTTAATATCGTGTGAATGTCTGCTGATTTGTGTATGTGTGGTGGGATTTTTAATACAAAGGTTATCTTGTTCAATGTGATATGTTCTCTGTTTGGTTTCACAGTATACGTTAAGGTTAAAAAATCTTATAACCGTTAATTAGCAATACCAATACTCGCTTAATTTCTGTATTTGGCGTTAGCCGGACGATGACAAATACAATTACAATAGAAGCTAAGGACTTTCTGAAGGCTGACTATAAAGGCTGTGTTACATATGGATCTAAAGCTTGTCCAATCAAATGTGAAAGGGTGATTTTTATAAATGAAAAGAAGAAGAAGAAAAAAAACTAAAATTTTCTTGGTTCACTAGAATTGTTTAAATGCAAATAATACAAACTAGGCGAAACTCCTACATCTATACTGATAATACGACTTGAATTCCTCAACAATACTCGCTTTATAATTATATAATACTGGAACACAAATATCTTAGTGGATGTTGTAGAGGAGTAACATAGGCTCCTTACCACATATAAGTCAGTATAATTAAATATTTAAACTACTAAGATACAATTTATGATATATAATTGAGTTGTGAAGAGAAATCTCACCGAACTAAATAGATATAATATCTGTAGTCTACTACTAACAGGGCCTCTTGATCATGTGTGTAGTAGTAATACAAATACTAGAACCAGGTAGTTAAAAATCCTTTTTGAAGAATTGGGGTGATATGATCATATTTTCGAGTATTTGTCACTATCCGAGCTGCACAATTCTAAAATCGCTGAAGGTGATTGATGTTATAATCAGATATGCCACATAACAAGGAGTTACAGTAGTTTATATGAGATGTAACAAAGAAATGGACTACAGTTACAACTTACAAATTCTTCTTGTGTCAAGAATGCTTTTAAACGGTGGATTTTCTTAAGATGGTAGTAGGCAACTCGGCATACTGATGTGACATGTTCACACATGTTAATATATTGGTCAAAAATACCCCTCAGATTTTGTACTGACCCATTAGGGGTAATCGAAGATGCACCTATTTGTAATGATGGTGTCTTTAGGGATTTAACACAATGTGGTGATGCCAAATATATAATATTTGTTTTACTATCATTTAGTCTTAGAAGATTTTGAACCGTCCATAGCCGAATATCAACAATACAGTGTTCTAAATTCTTCAAGGAATTTTAAATCGTTGTCAGGATTCAGTGATATATACAGTTGTATATCATCGGCATATACCAGTATAAAGGCAATTACTACCATTTACACAACGAATTAAAGGTACGATAATATTAAAATATATGTGGCTTTTTTGTTGAATTAGAGAAATGGGCTATGGAGGGTTCCACCTAATAATAATAGTAATAATTGTAACATTTGTAATAATAATAATAATAATAATAATAATAATAATAATAATAATAATAATGATGATGATGATGATGATGATGATGATAATGTTGATGATGCTGATGATGATGATAATGATGATAATGATGATAATAATAATAATAATAATAATAATAATAATAATAATAATAATAATAATAATAATGATAATAATAATGATAATAATGATGATGATAAAAATAATAATAATAATAATAATAATAATAATAATAATGATGATGATGCTGATAATAATAATAATGATGATGATGTTGATAATAATAATGGTGATGATGATGATAATGATGATGCTGCTGCTGCTGCTGATGATGATGATAATAATAATAATAATAATAATAATAATAATAATAATAATAATAATAATAATAATAATATCATCATCAAACAATAAAACAAAACTAAGATTCAAGGACATGCTGCTTTAAATTCTCGTAGTGTAATATCATTTATTCTTATATTATGTAATATTTTATATTCTTAATAATGGTAAATAATGTACAACACATTTTACCTGAATATTTTTGATATACTGAGACGCGATTACAGGACTGATTACATTGTATAAGCTCCCAAATATAAGTGTGATGTGTCATTGTTACGCGTACATTTACATGCATTGTACTGATATAACTATTATATAAAAATAAAGTATATGTACTAATTAAAGTGAAAATAGTTTTTAATATACAATAGCTCTTATAAGGCACAATATTCTAAACACTATTAGCGCAATATTAACTTATATATTAATTCAAACGTAATCTCTCATGTCACCATATCAGGCAATTCAATTAACAGTTCAACATGTTTCTTGTGAATATTATTTCATCTTTGATTTTCCAATTAACATACACAATCTACACACCATCCACAAACACACAATACATTACATCAAGGTAAACCTTGTTAATTATACAAACCATTTGTCAAGCTGTGGAGATGGTTATGTGAAAGAGCGTGGACGGTGTGACCGCGGTAATATTAGTCTATGTAGCAAATAAATAAAAAAAACTAGCACATCACATTAAAGCAATTATTTGGTGACCAATAGTACCTTTGAATGTTTCCCAAAACAATGATTTTACTGCCGTGTTTGCTCACTCTTTCACATATACCTTGGAAGTTATTAATAAATTAAGTATTCTTGTAGACAGAAACGTGATCGTAAGTTTGTGTTAGCTGCCATGTAGTTAATTAATTACGAAGCAGAATGTGCACACGCATGCTCAGTATTAGTACACAAAAAGTGGTGACAAACACACACACGCACACCGAGTAAGACTATACCAAAACACACAAATAAGTTTAAACGTCATTACAGAACTTGATGAATGGAAAAAAGACAGAAACAAATATTTGTAATGACCCTTTATATTGCTGCTACATGCAGTTAAGAATCACGACGTGATTAACGATTGATAATATCACAGTTTTTATGAAACGCAGGGAACTAGTGTTATCTATATTTGTTATACGAGAAATTATATATTTTGTTTGGTGAAAATACCCAGAGAATCTCTGCAATGTTGATGTTATGGCTTAATATAGCATTGGTAATAACCAAACATCCCCTGTGTAATCACGAAAGTAATCGTCGATTACCATTATATCAACATAGAAATCGATTACGATAACATTCCATCTGAAAATGGTGAATTCAAATATAACAACGATTACTTGAGACTAATTACTATTACTTCATCTCTGTTAGGGAGAGAGAAGATAAACAGCAACCATTACATATTTGAGTCAAGCCTTTTGTTATACCCCTTTCTTGAAAGTATTGATTCTTACTCAAGTTTTACACCATCTAAAAAAGACTCAAGTTTTACACTATCTAAAAAAGACGTAAAATGTTTATCAGCATTTTCTATTTTAATTTCTTTCAGATTTGAATTACTAAATCCATTGACCTAAAAGAAAATTAGACCGAACATGGCCGCTGATTGATGGCAAACAGGTCCCAACTTCGGGCCAGGGCAAAAAGGAACACTGCCTGCAAAATCAGGTTTATAAACATGGTGAATTATTGTTGTGTCGATGGTTACATATGTTCTGGGCGTGGAAGTAATTCAAAAGGAATATCTTTTCATCGGTAAGTATAAGAAACACATTTAAAATAGCTGTTAAAGCGTTTTTTTTGGGTCGGGAAATTAAGCTGAACTATTATTATATTTAGCCTATTCGACAACCCGCGACCTGTCTCTGGTGTTTGATCCCAGCTAAACTAGATCCATAGATTTGCATAAAACGACGTTTACATATTTGATGGCATATAATAGGACAGGAGTAATACAGATTCTCTGCACACACAAAAGTATGATGCAGACTTCACAATAAATGTCCGTATTCAAAGGTTCAAAACTCGAAGCGCAGTCGCTTCAACGTTGCATTTTGCCCCGAACGGAAGTCAGCGTTGTTTGATCATGGCGGTCCAATCAAACACCACTGAGTGCTCGGTCTAGTTTTCTTTCAGGCCAATGACTAAATCACTCAAAGCTTCCTAGGTACATGAACTCGATGTTGATATTTTAATGTATGTTTATAAAATAAGCTATGAAATAAAATACGCGTGAACAAATTAATTAATTTCAAATTTTAATTAATTTCACTCACACTACCTTTATCTATATCATGCCATTTCTCATTTCAATTATTTCCGATATAAAATATTATCCTTTCTGGTGTGGTCGCTCTTGATAAATGGAGAGATGTGGAACCCATTAATAGGAGACAGCTTTAATGAAGAGGAACCAATGGACTAATCCATCATCTATTAATACGGGGGCATGAATAATTTGCGACTGATGCTACACATTCCAGTATTAGCAATAAAATTGGCTGATTTGTATCCATATTCAAAAGTACCATTTAATAGTTACACTAATTTATTTTCTAGAAAGTCGTAATCCTCAAAATATATAACAAATATGTATGGAGATGTGTAAAGAGAGCAGTGTTACTCATCATGGGTTTGAATTAATATTTTCATATTTCCATATGCTGGAAGTAATGAAGAAAGAATCATTGAAACAAATTAAATTTAAGAAATCCTTGGTATGATCACTATAAATAAATATTTCCTGTTCCCACAAGGTCCTTGTAGACATTAGAGAAGAAAAAGCAATAATATAGCTACAGTATTTCTCTGATCTCTTCTTTTTTCTTCCAAAAGAGAAAGAAATTATCTGATATTATTTATTATCGATATGTAGAGATTGTGTCATTTTATATAAACTGAAAAACTGGATCTATTGTTGGGCCTTATTATCAGTATTACGTGTTCGGGATCTAAAATAATAGCTGAGAAGGATGTCTAGGGCTTATCTTCTAGGACTTATGTCTGACTAGTAATGAACTAAGGGAAGTTAATTAATACTAGAAAAGTGTTTTGAACAGGTAAGTGTTACGAAATGAGTCGGTTCTCATTCTTAGAAGATAGAATAGAAGAAGATTAGCAGCCAGAAAATAGTTACAGAGCCTAGAAGGTATGCTGGTAAAATAATGGAACTAAGCAGTTTGTAGAAATGACACTAAATAATGAGGCTATACAACGTATTAAGCAGTACAATCAGCATGTAACAAACTATGAGAAATATCAAACAATTCAACATATCAGTTGTTGTGATAATCCAGTAGGCAGCACATGGCAAGCTAAGCCAGCCTTCATTTTAATTATTAGGTAATCTCAATACACATAATAAATTCCGGCCATTGTAATATACAGATATTTAGGTCATTCAATGAGGATGCATTAACGCGATTACAAACGATCACAATGTTTTGTAACATAGTATAATTTTTATTTTCTCTTAGGGTGTAATTATGCAGTTATTCATTTTTTATATCTTCAATATTTTGGCATGTATTAATGACAAGCTATTATAAAGGCAACCAATTTGGGTTTTGTTATGCAAGATAATAAGGAAAAACAAAACAAGAAGAGACAGATACGATATATAAAAAAACAGATTTTGTCGATAACACTCAGGACACTACTACTCTTAACTCCCCGGATAACATCGAATGACGCCATTACTGCAACACTTCGGATAACATAATATCGTACCCATTTGGCATTAATAGAAAATATTTATACTTCTCGAGACCTAAAGTTAGATACTGCGTCATCAGCAGTGCATAATTGTATTTATCTTGGGAAATAATTCTATTTTAAGACAGACAGTTATATACACTGAACGAATAGTCATCTACTTGGATCAGAATGGAAGATAGAAGACAGTATCTTGTGGCATATATTTCGATAGAAAACAAAATAAATAATTAACAGCAAACAAATTTACTTCTTATTTTACAACAGATATGAAATGACAATAAAAAGATATATTACCTTATTGTCTTGATCTAACGTTTTTCTCAAATTCACGTAACAGTAACTTTCCATTTTGATGTTTTACGTGAAGATAATTGTTTGAATTGAAGTATATTTTCCTTTAGACAATAGTTGTTGCCTTGATAAACTGAAGACATCGGGTTTCGGAAAAAGATCAGCGCTGGTAATGCTTCTAGATGACGAATAATACATTTCGCATATTATTTAATCTGTTTTGTTCATTTCCTGTTGCACACCAAATTGTTTTATTCAGCTCAAGTTCATACCTGAGCTGACCAACTATAAGTCTATTATTTACCACATGTATATCCATTTCTAATAGGAAACTTATCTAAATAAAACTTAATATTGTCTCTTCGTATTTAAAAATACTAATGGATGCTAAACTAGAATGTTCCGCCATTGGTCAGTTATCGGCTTCATATTATTGTGATGACAAAATGAAATATAACAATCAGCATTTCACATCAAATATTTGGAAAACGTGTTGTGGATAGATGCCACTGATGGTTGTAAACTGTAATACTACTACTACTACTACTACTACTACTACTACTAATAATAATAATAATAATAATAACGAACTTCTATGGGATCTTCTAAAAGAATCGACTTCAGTAGCGCACCTAGTACAGGGTTAGGCAATCTCGTAGTTAAGGTACGATCCAAAATTCATCAATAAATGATCGGATAGGAGGGATAACCAAGCCTGAAAAGGTGAGTTTTCAAATGTTGACGGAAAGAAACTATGCTATTTGATGATTTAACATGTTCAGGAAGTGAATTCCAAAGAGTAGGGACAGTAACTGAAAAAGTACGAATGGCCGCATGAGTGTTAACCCTTGTCTTCACTAGTTCTTTGTAGATATGGCATTTCTTCTGATCTCAGAGACTGGCCCGGACGTACCAAACAAATGTATCCTAAAGATAACATGGTGATTGTCGAAGTATTGCCTTGAATAATAGATATCAGCCAACAGAAATATAATATCCTGTTAACGAATAGAACGCATTCATATAAAATTAATGTTTAAAATGATCTATCTTCAGAGATATGTGTTATATACTAGTGAGAAGGCATGCCAAAGAACTCGCTGTTTTCATTAATTATTAGTAAATATTAATATCAGTAATTCAATATACGTAATATTCTGGGTCTTTGTCGTTTTGTTTTATTCAGTTGGTTTTTGTGTATTTTATTTGTTTTCTTAGAGGTTTTTCTTCTGATTGCAACTAATTAGAATTGAAATGATGGATTTACATTTTATTTACTTGGAAAGTTGCTTGATATAAAGGTCAAAGATGGCCGCTAGATGTGTCATTAAACATGTTGATATTATAAACAACTAAGAATCTCTATGATGATGAAAAGTATGGTTCAAATCTTTCATATCTTCAGACGTTTGTGGAATATTTATACCAAGAAATTAAATTTAAAAATATCTTAGTGATGTACAACAGAAGGTTCATTGTGATAGTAATGACTGTACTATGTGATTAATCGTTTGAATGAAGGCATTTAGTGTAGTTAAAGAATTGATTAATTTGTAATATATTTTTAATTACTACTACTACTACTACTACTACTACTACTATTACTACTACTACTATACTACTTACTACTACTACTACTACTACTACTACTATAGTAGTAGTAGTAGAAATAGTGGTAGCCATGGTAGTAGTAGTAGCATTGTAGTAGTAGTTGTAACAATGATAGCAGAATTAATAGTAGTAGTACTAGTACTAGTAGTAGTAGTAGTAGTAGTAGCAGCAGCAGTAGCAGTAGTAGTAGTAATAATTAGTTTAAATTGAAACATGTCAATACGATATTTATAGTGTCAGTTTTCAAATGCTGCGAAGGAAGTAATAAAACATGTGGACTGTCAGAAAGCCAACCAGTTTATCCTTTGTTATATGTGACAGAATGATGATAACAAACCAACAAAAGGTAAATAGTTACAATGGTAGGAAGATACTAATTCCATTCTGTTCATTCTATGTCATGGCAACAAAACAATTTGAATAATGACACCCACGGATACAATACGTTCAACTCCCTTGTTAATGACAAACAACATCATCACTGAGACACTGCGTGGATTAAGCAATACAATGTAATGTAATACCGGTCTCTTATGTTATGTGAAAATGGAATTGCTGCTGTTTTACGGTCACTTATTTGCACAAGGTAGACTAAATGGGCCGAGTGACCTCCAAATGTAATGAGGCGAAGTGAAAGATGGAACATCCTTCTGACATAGCCCAAATGGGGTTTGAACCCAGGTGCTATAGATATGTGGGCAATTGATGAATATATGACTACATAACATCTGTCTAAAAACACACCTATTCAAGGTTGCTTTCACAAGTAAATAAATATTATCTTTTAAATTACTTACAGGTTTTTTACAGACATATTATTTGGGGTATTATTATATTACTTATTATTTGTACAGCGCCTTTGAATGGCTCCGGCTAGTCAGGGCGCTTTATTAAATATACATTATTATTATTATTATTATTATTATTATTATTATTATTTTATTATTATATAGAAGACCTGCAATTACTTTAGTCCAACAATAATATATTTAGGTTGGAATAGAACAAAATTCAAACATTTAACACAATAGGCCCTGCATGATATAACCTGACTGTGTAAAAAGGTAAATCTTTGCAAATTTTAAAGATCAAGCTAGTCAACTTGTCAATGCTGCATAATTTCTAGATAACGGAGTATTTCTTCTTGGCCAAATCTCGCCATCTTCACCAAAACAAATTCGCTAAAAGACTTCAGGGTGGAAACGAGATAGACACATATTTGTGACAAGAGTCTGAAATATGTAAATAAACCAGACTTCTTAATCCATATTGTGATATGATTACACACTTTGTTCAGCGTCAAATAAACATTTGTTGCCTTAAAGAAGAGTTTTGAACGACGAAATTCATTGCACCCGTGAGTGCGACTGGTCTATTTATGACCATTAACGACAATGATTCACGGACCACTAGAACTCTTTACGGCTTCAGATAATGACATTTGACATTTTATCACCCGCTGATGGGATGGATATTCGTTGGTTATAAAGCGGGTAATTGTATTGTTATCACCAATGGGAAGTCTGATGTTCATCCAACGTGGTAGAAGGGTGTCATTTTATAAGGTTTTGAACAATACATAGTATTTCCTTCTGTTGGGTGGTTGCGCTTAGCTGGCTTGTCATCTAGTTGGCAAAATGGGTGCTTGGTCGGTCTATTGACTGGTTAATATATCGATCCAGGCGAAATGCGTTGCATCGGTTACCAACTTGGGTCTCTGGTTAGAAACAACTATGCCGCCCACTGTTAATCGGGGAAGGTAACTTTTCACTAACGGTAAATAGTGGATATCTTTCAGGAAAATTATTTCATATTACATGGAGACTGAGACTAGTATTTCAGCTGAACGACTCTCTTTCCAAAGGATTTAACACAATATTTATCAAGATATAGCCCAATAATTGAGCGGACCGATCTTTCCAGATGGATGACACAGCTAAGCCTCCGTTATTCATGTTGACTCGTAGGGTACTTTTAGCATTGGTTTCAATGGATTAAATAAATGATTTTAAAAATAAACTTTTAGCTGAATGTAAATCTTATTGAAGATTTCTTAATATTTAAATGTAAATGCTAAAGACAATTTGCAAGTTTTTGAAATATTATTTTTACTTCTACCTAGGAACCAATCATATATGTATCATCTATATATTATTAAATAAAAATGTTATTACATTAGAGTATAAACACCCTTGATATGTACACGTAGTAAACATTGTATGAATGGCTGATTGAGAAAATAAAATAGTTAATTCACTTTCAATACAAGATATCATGCATAAATACCAATGTTACAGTAATAGGAATCACCGATTGAATTATAATCTATGTGATCATTGATTTTATCTATTCACATCGTCATGTCAGATGGCAAAGAATCTACAACAATAAGTTTGAACTAGCTATAGCCATGCAAATCGCGCTGAATGTTACTTAGTTTAGTGGCATATATCTGTTGGATTAAGTATATGTTATTCCTATTAAATGCACAATTATGATCTGGAGATCATATATCCTTAATTTACTATAAATTAAATCCAAATATAGCTGCTGGTAAATAGCCTATATACAACTTTTCAGTAAGACATTTATCGGCGACTACACGCGTAAATCGCCATGCAACACAGTGATTCTTAGACTTCTAACCCGAGACCGTAGTGTGAAATTCAGCCGCATGGTGTCGCCAGGGATAATTGAATTGGTCTATTAATATTGGTCTAATAAATAAATAAACTACATATTATCTTTCATTATGTGTCGTAAAATGAGTTCATTTCGTAGAATTAGTGAGCTACGCGTGACTATTAATATCTTAATAATATGATATGTGATATATATGTAGTCTTTCTTCAATAGCCCCATATTCAGTTAAGATCGGCTTGTATTGACAATTAAGAATGTTCAAATGTTGATAGATGTCACCTAGCTAATTAATATATACAACACATGAGCTTTATATTGAATGGAGAAAAAAGTAAACAAGAAAACAAAACAAAAAATATTTCCACCACAAAATATGGTATTAAATCTTGAATCAGTTAAATATAATAATATATAATAATATGTGCTATTTATATAGCGCCCTATTCAGCTAGAAGCTGCTCTAAGACGCTTTATGATATTATTTACAATATTATTATCCCTGACTCATACCTCTTTCCACCCAACACACATCTCAACTCCCAAAGGAGCATACAACACATGCTGCCATTATAGGCGCAAAGCTTTATTCAAACACATAGCCATCGCGTCCTGTCGCCACATGATGGCATTGCAGCTCACGGAGCCTCGAACCCGCGACCGTTCGGCTACGAGTCCTACGCTCTAACTAACTGCGCTATCACGGCTAGGGATACCTGAAAGTTGCCTATTCTTACCATATGCATATGAGTGTATGTGTATATGTTCGTGCGTGTATATTTGTCTGTGTGTATTGTGTGTGTGTGTGTGTGTGTTGAACTAATAAGTAAACCATTGATATGCCGATGCAGTCAAACATTTTGTGTGCTGCCTACAATATTTTCTACATATTATGCACACATAAATGAACGCGTATTTGTCTTGTCAAAAATATATTCTCTCTCATGGAAGCTAAGAACTCATAAATATGAAGCATTTCTGATCTAATCCTGTTTTTTCCCCAATAAATAGGACATATTCATAGTTTCTGATATCATAATCTAAGATCATGAAGCAGATCATGCTTTTATAAACACCAGAAATTCATCAAACCTATCAGACCTACACTTATGGATCGGATGCTCCGTATAAATAGATTGGTATAACAATATGGCGATTTGCAATGTCTTCACAAAGATTTTGACAGAAGTACTCAGTTATATTTGTGAAGAATGGATTTAGCCATTCCACTAGTTCAGCGGCGAATGTGTATACTGATAGAAAAGACTATCCCTTTTGAGATATTAGCGTGTTTAAAACCATAAATGATTTTCTGTACTGCTCCCTAAAATTGTGATTCGTCTGCAAAACTATCATGTTATATTTTCCGAATTACAAAAAAACAACAACTAAACAAACGAAACAAACAAACAAATGATCAGAAGCATAGTACTATTACTCCGTGTCTGCTATTAACACAGCGTGTATTATTTTTTATAAATGCCGCTCAACAGATGGCGCTGTCATGCCGCAATGCTGAGTACTTGACGTCGGTTGATGTCTGTGATAAAGAGTGAGAGATTGAAGCTGCTTTGTTTATGACCTGTAACCATGTCAGATGTAGACAGCTAACCATGAACAGAATTATTATCACCGTGAAATGAAAATGTGAACGCCAACTGTAAGGATAATTAAAGGTAAGATCTAAGACGAAGCCCTTCCTTCTACAATCTGAAGGCCGAATATAATCCAATATTTCGGCTTCCCAAACATACATTAGCGAAATGACAACAACTACAACGACAAAACCAACAAACGATTGCCATCTTTTGTTATCATGATAAGGTACGGGCAAATTAAATTCACTGCCGTTCAGTGACATTAAAGAATCAAGAATATTTGGGCTCTAATTTATTCGCAAGTTCTACATCACATAACAGGTCAGAGACAAAAATATTTATTTTAGAAAAGATACAAGAATAACCTGCAGATGACAACATAATCTTAGCTATTCACTAGAAACATTAAAACGAAACATAAGAATCACCAATCAAAAGGTTCCAGAGATGTTACAATTCTGTACGGATCATTTCACATAAGTCTGCAATGCTTATAAACGGGAACAAAAACCTCAAATTACATTACTGATGACATGGATGTAGACCCTGAAGTTGGATACTAGTATTTAAATTCAACATTTTTGCCATCTGGTTCCCTAAAGATTTGGCTCCGTTTCAGCAGGACTTCCGGTTGACTATTTTACACTCAATAATATAAATGTAAGGAACTTACCACTTTTATTATTCACCTGAATTACCATTGTTCTTAGTAAAGTTGAAGTTAATGATGATCCCACGGTACGTGGTCAATTAACCGAATTTATCATGTACACTAAAATTAAGGTATTGTTCCTCTGGGGCGAATATAGTTTGGGACCATTCATCGGAATATTATCGCCACAAGGCTATCAGAATTACGAAACTGTCGAAAGACACAGAAGAAAGACTTTCAGAAGAACGTTTTCACTGATAAGCATAACATTAACTGATCGAAATTTGCAGAGAGCATGCCTCCTGACCAATTACGGTAAGTTTTGTTTGATCTCGTCCAGATACATTCATATAATGGTTAGTAAAAAAGATAATAAACACATTTCTGAAGAATTTATACAAAGATGTCTTCGAGAAAGGCAATATTTAATAATAAAACCGATGAAATTAGGTTCTCCAATGTTTGATTATTTATAACGTTACTCGGGACAGAAACATGTGATAACTGATAATATAGGAAGATGCACTTAAAATAGGAAAATCAGAAAATGAAATCATATTGTACAAACTCTGCAGAAACATGATTTACAAATCACAATCAAGCGGCTTCTAACGTTGATTTACAGCTAATTAGTTGTATTATTTCTCCTGTTTCTGTTAATAATTTGAGTTTGTTTTGATCAAAGATTATTCTCTACCAAAAAGTTCTCGAAATCATGTGATTACTGACACCGGCGTGTGGTTGCAGAAAGATAGTTTTTCTAACCGAGGAGAACGTAGTTTGTTATCAATAAAAACTGTATCAATAGCTAACAAACGGGATTATAAAGAGGAAATATTACTAGTTTATGGCGCATTAATAAAGATAATTATCTTAAGACAATTAATATCTGTTTCATCTAGTCTTCAAGGATCAATTTGTGAAATAGAAAGCTATAACGAAGCGACTAATATTAAAACTGAAAATTTGTATTTCAGGTAAAGCTATATTTTAATATTTTAAAACCCCAGATCTAATTTCTGCTATACAAATTATAAAGTTATAGTAAAGAGTTCTAGTGTTATATGTGATTAGCTGACTAAAGTTAATCTTTAATATTAGAGTATAGACTATACATATCTGGACTTAGGAAATATGATTCCCCCCCTCTCTCTCTCTCTCTCTCTATATATATATATATATATATATGTGTGTGTGTGTGTAAAGTTATTATACAAAACACACTAACCAAGCCAGCTGAGCCCAATGCCACAATGAAATGTAAAATAGTGTTTATTTTCATGAATCAGGGATACTTACAGTACTGTATTTACATAAGGTGCTCTAATACTGTGCTATAACAGTGTGGAAGAAAACACTGGTACAGAGAATTGTAAATTTAAACGGTTCATCAGGTTATTGAATCCAATGAAACGACTTTTCATGCTCAGAAATGTGTAATGTCTAACCGGTCCCCAAGTTGCGATGCAATAAAACTAATCTATAATCTTGGTGCCTGAGAGTAACACACTTCTGATTTATAAAAACACGATTGACCATTAAAGGATTCCGTATCATCTAATCAAGATTAACCGGTCTGGACTAATTTGCTACGGCTCTCTAATACACTGTTTCTCCCAAACTTCATATTACCCATTACTAAGAAAGAGTCCTGGTGTTTTAGTAATTCCATATTTACTAGAAGAGTTGATTGGTGCCTCGCCAGCCCTATAAAACTTCTTTCATTTATTTCTGGTAAGATTCAACTGCGAATATTGAACTGCAAGCAACTCTCCCTATTTAGAATGTTTCACAGCAAAGTAGATCAATGAATTAAGCCAGGTATGTCTACGGCAGAGATATGTTACTCTTCTCGCGAGCAAGTTAACACGATCGGTGAGTTCCCCTTTATATATTTGATACACCTCCTTGAATCACAACATTGGACTTTATCTGGTTCATGATAGATAGTCAGTTCTCTAGCTTGTGACGACCTTTCAGTTTTCCGATGTTTGTTGCGGTTTCGTTCGTTATCTCTATACAGCGGAGTACTTCGCTTCGGGATTACCACTTTCCCCGACAGTGGTACACGTCTATCGATCAAAATTCTGATGCTAGAATTATGGGTTTTCACAATGCGATTTACAGATTAGAGTCGTGAAATAAATTGGCATCATTGGTGGCGACGAGGTAGAAAAAGGAATCCTGTATTTGGAAGCTAGAATGTATATTTTACCAAATCTCGAGCAAAATCAGTGTGGTATGACCGGCTGGATAGTTATCTGAGTGATTACATGTCGTATTTCTAAGACACAAAAAGACATTCGATTCAAAAAGAAGACTTGTTATATTACATCTTACAGACCTAGTTTGAGTTACAACCCGAATACATTCCATCATTCACAAAATAATCACATTTAGATTACTTCGATGTCCGTCAATGTTTTCCTTCACTATAAATGAAAAAAACTAAAACTTACTTTAGCTTTCATTTACATATGTAAATAGTCACCACATCAGTTTAAATAACAAATAATATCATGATCACGTATTGTGAACGTTATGTAACTTTATGTGGAATCCATTTGTTCTTAGAAATGTGTCATAACTTTACATTTAATTTAATTTAATTTAATACATCATTTGACAGATAATCAGCCGAGGAGTTTCTTTATTTAGATTCCATTGTTCTCTTTCCTTATACAAAATATTACACACTCAGAAAATGACCTAATTAACAAAATATCTAAAACAATATGGAAATATCACATAAATAGGTAATTAAAAATTAAAATTAAACAATTGAAAATCACAGTTTGATTTACCTGTGTGTGATATGTCCCCGCAATATGCTAGTTCACTTATACACCAACGCCATTTTAATGACATATCGATTGGTACTTCCGTTGCACAGCAGTAATCTACATTGTCATCATGACACGATCTGATGACATAATTGTCCTACATCAAATGAACGATGATATTGTTATCTTTGTTCTAGTAGATGAAAGTTATCTTTTGGTGAGATTACAGTTGGATGTTATTATATCCTTTTTTTCTCATTTCCACTATATTTACCTGTTTAAATCCAGATAAGTAACGCCTTGAAGAGGTTTCAGGTATTTTTAAAGCAAAATTTCGTAAGATTAATCGCATCATTAGTTTTAAAATGAAGATGATCACGTCATGCATGAAATAATGAAGCTTATTTCCCATTATAGGATCTTGTTTATTCTCTTTGACAACATAGGGTATTCGCGAATTTAGTTAAATCTATGTTCTGGTTGTTAATCAGCTATATATGGTTATTAAAACGATCAACACATAATAATTCTATGACATAAGTCTGTTCGACAAAACTTACAACAGCGTCAACATAACAGAGGTTTATTACAACATGTAGCAGCTACCATAAACATATGTATCATACACGAGTGTCAAATATACTTATCGACATATTAATGTTTAATTATGGACAAATAAAATTTAATTAAAAAACATAAACAAATAAATGTTTCAGTTTCTGACAAACTTCAAGAAAACATAAGTCTCATCGTTCAAATTGATGTTTCTGACTTTTTTCTGCTTTATGTGTCATCATGGTATGAAATGGCGATACAGGTGAAAATGAACAACTTCCTAATGATCTATCAGTCAGTAATCAGTAGTGTAATAAATGCAACATGTCATATGGTAACGGATAAAGGGCAGTACAGTGCGACAAGTGTAGGAGAATAATGAAAGAGTGTTTCTGGCTTCCTAAATGAGAATTGATGTTTTGTATAAGCTATAAATTGGCATCAACAAAGGGATGTTTATAATGGAAATAGTGCAGCTCTGACACAACTCAATAGTTGGAGCCATATTACCGTTGTTACCTTTATATATAATTAAAAAATGATCATCTTTCAGCTCTCTCTCTCTCTCTCTCTCTCTCTTTTATATATATATATATATATATATATATATATATAACGTTTAGGTGTCTGTCTGTCTCTTTCTGTCTCACACACACGCACTATTTGCGTCTTTGGAGGGACGCCGTTTAGGTGTCTGGCCTGGTTTTCCAGCATTTAAATGACTGTAGCAGGCACAGTACGCTCTTAAAGCATTATAAGTACTCCTGACTCAGGAATAGAAACACTGCATCGCATCTCGAGCGGTGGCATTGGACACAGTTCGCGCGGTTGGTGTGTTTTATTTAACAACTTTAGTTGGATATAAAATTCACCTTGGTTGTATGTGGGAATAGAATTATCTTTATTAGGTCCAGTTATGTCCAGTTTGTATTATGGCATTCAAGATTAGGTCTAATCTGCTTGTCATAAATAACATTTAAGAACTTTATTACTACAAGAGTTAGAATAGCAGACATTAGGCCAGGTTCAAATAGTACCGAAGCTATGACGCGCTATTACGGTCTGCTTCAGCGCAGATGTCAGTCTTTTAATAGCAATTAAGATAAACAGTTTTAATAGTAGTCGCTTCGTGACGCCTGCCCGTTGTAAAAACTGACTTTAAAGACAGTGACAATTGGGTTATATAGTTTATATAGTATTGCTTTGAAGAAAGATACAGCAATTGAAAAATAGCTATAAATAGGGCTGCTTAGATAATTAAGCTAAACATTCTCACTACTGCCGTGATCTGACTTGGGTGTTTGGGTGTTTTACACCCAAACTCCACGGCTGTAGGTGATTCGTATTTTGATTTTGACTTGGCGGCTTAGGGACTGGTGAGACATTACACATGTCTCAGCAAGAAAAGTTGCCACTCCACATTTAAGACTTTATATATGAAAATAAGCTTTAATTAATAACATTATTGAATCAAAGCAAATACAAATATTCAGGAAAAAGCAATACCCAGAATGCCAGTTATTTCCAATTAAATTATATTACTATATTTATCAACAAACTTGCAAATGACAAATAAAAAAAAGCAGACGTTTCATAATAAAAATGGAGAACCTTCTTGGATCCTTGACACAAAATCTGCAAAAGCTAATCAGACTTCAATCATCCGCTAAAAACTAAAGGAAGGCATTGTGACGTTTGGAGATAGTTATTGACATTTGATAATTGGACTCGGGGTTCTTGGTACCAAGAATCACAGACAGAGACGACAAAATAATCTTAATATTTCCATAAATTTCATTCCAGGTTTACGTCACTGGTTGATAATTTAAATGGCAAAGAGCTAAACGTATTTGGGATCTTAAAATGAAAGTATGAAAACGAGAGTATTTAGGGAAATGATTGAGTTAGTTTAGTTACTTTTCATTAAATCTGTCACCGTAATGTAGAATATAAAGTATCACTATTGTTAGTATTGTAATTAATTATATACATAAATTATTATCAACCAGTTAATCAGTTAACTGGATGGGGAAGATACCTTGTTGAAGTATACAGAATAATATTCATATACTAGTACACATATATTTGTAAAACTGCTTTTAACATTCTAATCTTAATATTGGTAAGTAAATGGGCTTGTAATGGACATTCCTCCTAATAGTATAAAGAATTGATAGTTAGTACTTTTTATAAAATAGATCGGTCCATATTTTTTTCTTAACTGTATCTTAGCATAATTCATAATTGAACTGTTTCCATCGTTTCACAAATATTCCATTAACCATCACGCTAAGTTCAAAGTATAAAATCTATTCAGTTACTAATAATAGACAAATATATAACGTGTTAGTAAAATAAAAAAAATAAAAAAAATATATATATATATATATATATATATATATATATATATATGCATTTATGTATAATGATATTTGACCCTGTTCTCGAGGCGCTGTACAATAGTATTATCTTTGACTCAGACCTGTCTCAATCCAATACACACCTCATCTCCAAAGGGAACATACAAGACGTGCTGCCACTATATAGGCTCACAAAGCGTTTCTGAGATACATATAGCCATCACGTTCTGTCAGGTTCTCATTTCTAGCTGAGTGAATAGTTTAGTTGTCAGACATAACATGCACATATATAGTATATATATATATATATATATATATATATATATATATATATATATATATATATATATATATAATAGCCTGCATGTAGCCGCTTCCCTGTGGGCGTGACATATTTTTTGCGTACGAAAAGCATTTTAGTTGGGACCCACAGACAAATGAGTAGCTCAGACACATTTATAGCTCTACAATTGCATAGATGTGTGGAGATATATGTATATGGAGGTATAGGTCTCAAAGGATGTTTAGATGTTGCTATTCTGAGCCTGTGCCACTATATATGTATACTTTTACTATCTATATTTTACGGTGGATCTATTATCTCTTTAATTAAAATTTCTTGTTTTCTTTTTTCTTTGTTCAATCTAAAATTGATTTATTTCTTATGTTAAGTAGCTAGGCGACGTATATAGATGTCTTAATATTTTTACTGATCAATAGAAGAAGATCTTCACTGGATATGGGGCTGTTGTAGAAAGAATAGTCAAATGTAGCTCAATACCTTTAGGAAATGATCTAATTTTTACAATATTTAAAGAGCGATTTTTGAGTATATAAAAAACTAGTAAGTATATTCTTGCAGCTCGTTGTTACTACCAATGCAGAGCAGCAACCATTACATATTTAACAAGCTTATCAACAAACAAAGAAACATGGAAACAAGCAAATAAGAAAATTACTAAAAATAGAAATAAATTAACGAAAGAAGCCAAGAAACAAAACATGAAGAAACGATGGAGTTAATGTAGAAACCATAAATCAATCAATAAACCAGCCAGCCAGCCAGTCAAACCAGTCAAACCAGCCAGGCAAGCCAGCTAGTCAGCCAGCCAACTAACCGGCCAGCCAGCCAGCCAGCCAACCAATCATTGCACCAACTAGAGAGCAAGCCAACTAGGCAGTCAACCAACGGAAGGAAATATTGTCTGCCGTTCAACAATTTATGTCATAATACCTTTATACTATTAAATCTTAGATGGACAGCAGACTTCCTAATATTGATAACAATACAATTACCTACTTTTAGAGCCAACAAATACCCCAACAGTGGGCGATAAAATGTCAAATGTCATTATATGAAGCCGTAAAGAGTTTTAGTGGTCCGTGAATCATTGTCTTTGATCGCCATATATAGACAACCCCGGGTTGAATGGTAGAATAATGACCTTCGTCATTTGCAAATTTCCTTTAACACTGTCAGGCAACACATATTTATAAGGGAATTGAAGGTATTGTACCCGTGGGTGTCATTATTCAAATTGTTTTGTTGCCATGACATATAACAGACAAAGTGGAATCGGTATCTTCCTAGTATTGTAACTGGTTTTTGTTATTATTATTCTGTCAAATATAACGAAAGATAAACTGGCTGGCTTATGCTATGCTTTTTAGCAGTTCACGTGTTTTATTACTTCCTTCGCACATTTGATATAAACATATAGGACTAAGGAATGTCTCTTAATGACCATACCACCTTAGAATAAAAGCTTTAGGGAAGAACTGACCTTATAAATATAGTGTTAACATGTTTCAATTTAATTTTATTGTGTTACTGCTACAACAACAACAAGAATAATAACAAAAATAAAAACAACCTTTTCTCTTATTACTACCTTGGCTAATATTACTACTACTACTACTACTACTACTACTGCTACTACTACTACTGCTACTACTACTATTACTACTACTAAAACTCCCATTATTACTAATGCTGCTGTTGCTACTACTACTACTGCTACTACTACTACTACTACTACTACTACTACTACTACTACTACTACTACTACTACTCACTCCCATTACTACTAATGCTGATGTTGCTACTACTATTCCTATTACTACTACTACTACTACTACTACTACTACTACTACTACTACTACTACTACTACTACTACTATTACTACTCCCATTACTATTATTTCTACTACTACTACTACTACTACTACTCCCATTATTAATAATGCTCCTGTTACTACTACTACTACTACTACTACTACTACTACTACTACTACTACTACTACCACTACTACTACTTGTACGTCTAATACTACTACTCCCATTACTATTATTACTACTACTACTACTATATAAAACATATATATTCATACATACTTAAACGACACTAATTATTTTCATTCCCAATACCTAATATAGGGTTAGTCACATAGTAGAGTCATTACCATCATTACTACTATTCCTTCTGCTATGATAATAATTTACTTTTAAACTTCTTGATATAAATGTTCCACAAAGGTAATCAAATATGAAAGGCTTGAACTATTAGCTAGGATCGACCATAGATATCCGTAATTGTTTATAATATCAGCGTAATGGAAAGAAAAGCCATATCTACCAATAATTAGTGAAAACAAATGAATAAATATATTGAATATTCTCTGTCATATGAACAAAGGTTTGTTAGATGCTAACCATATTATCTAAGGTTGTTTGTTTTTTGTTTGTTTACTGCTGTTATAATTTAGGAGACATATATTTCTCCATGGAGGAGGACTACATTATTTTCTCAATTCGAGGCACACTATCGATATATGGATAAAGGTATCCAGGATAGGTTAGGCCACTTGTTCTGTAATGACCATCACAATATTTAAATTGTATGATGCCTTCGGTTTGTTTAGATAACTGTATATGTTGAAGAACGACTTATATTTTGTCATTTCAAAAATGTCTACAGCTTACACGTACATAATTTAGTCGTATCATCATATCGATTAATCATTGTCTGCTATTTAGGGAATAATTATCAGGCAGATGATCTGGCGGTACTCATTATTTTTATTACTAGAATATAAAATATTAATGATGATCATTATGGAATTAAGAGTTTTATTATTGCGAATGAAGCCGGTGCTTGACGTGATTTGTGATTACTAATAATTCTTGTTTTCTTGTTGGAAAAAAGGATGAGTTCTAATTTTGTCTGGCTGTTTTTCATTAGTCTACCTAAAATATTTGTCCCTTTTATTTATAGAGATAGAAATCTATTAGAAATCTGTTTCTAAGTCTCAATGATTGAACCAATTTAAAATGAACTATTTCATAGAAAATAGGACAATCTCAATAAATATATCTGAGTTAATCTATGGTTGTTCTATTTCACATTTTTTTTCGAAATTCATTTTGAGTAATTATGTTGTTTTCACACTTCCTACAACAACAATTCTATATTTTATTCTGGATATTAGTGTTTTGTCGAAAATAAACACAATTTTGATATCCAAGTTTCTTAGGGGACATTTGATTATTAAATTACGATGTACATCCCCTATGTTTATAATTATATGAGGCTTAACATCAACAGTGACATCTTTCAACAACACAATGTCTAAATAGTTGGTGTGAAATTGGGATGGTTATATTTCCTTTTGTTTCATCATCCATCATCATAATATATAACCTACGATCGACCACTATCCATCTCAGAATATGTTTGTGTAGCATCTGTCACCTGTTTTTAAATATGAAATAAATCAGATCAAGTTTGGTTGAATGAATTGACCTATTAGAAATGGATATAAATATGGCAACTAATAGATTTAACGAACTGCTGGATTAGAAAGTTGGTCAACCGAAGCCAGATACGATTTCAAATTTTGGAAAGGTTTGCCAAAAACTTGAGATGTGGTCCTCATTTTTCAATTTAAATATCACGAACTTGATCTGAATAAAACAAGTTGTTATGCAACAGGAAATGAACAAAACAAGAGAATAAATAATTTATTATTCGTCATCTAGAATCATTACTAGCGCCAACCTCCTTCTGAAACCCGATGGCTTCAGTTATTCAATTAATCTCAACCGAGCTAATCCTGGACTTACAAGAGATCTTTAAATCCTTCGAAAATAAGATGGTGAGACCCGGATTTTCTCTTCCAAAAAACAACCCTGAACTTCAGCTGGATGAAAAAAGTTGATATGTCCGATGTGACCATTTTTTGAAGGAGATAAAACACAAAAGTGGTAAAATTACTCAGGTGAATTAGTGTTAAATACGGGATTTGGCTTTAGACCGTATATTATCGCTATATAAATGTTTAAGGATATATATATATATATATATATATATATATATATATATATATATATATATATATATATATATATATATATATATTTATATATATATAGTATCGTTTCATAAGTATAACTATAATAAATCAATTAGCTTATTTTGAATTGTAATTGTTTATTTTGTTTTTCGGGGAGAATCCCCAGGCTGTCGCTTATTCAGCATAGGCTCTATGTTGGAGTGGTTGAGAAACCTACTCCCCCACTACTCACAGGGGAGCAGTACGGTAAAACTGGAGCCGAAATACCCTGAGGATGGTCACTGCCAGAGTGTTTTACCTCCTATGGGTTTTTTAAACGTCCCCCTTTATTTTTAACAATTCAGTGGAGACGGCAGCGCCATTTAACGTGGTCAGCCACCCAAGATGTTGTGAACCAATAAATTAATCTCTGGAAAGGTTTCAACCTCTTGCTGGGATTGAACCTGTGACCGTTGACACCAAGTCCCAGGTGCTTAACCGATAGGCCACCGGAGTTCATCAGTGTACGCGGATTTTCTCTTCCAAAAAACAACCCTGAACTTCAGCTGGATGAAAAAAGTTGATATGTCCGATGTAACCATTTTTTGAAGGAGATAAGTATTGTCTAAAGGAAAATGGACTCGAACTTCAAATAATAATCTTTACCTAAAACACAAAAGTGGTAAAATTACTCAGGTGAATTAGTGTTAAATACGGGATTTGGCTTTAGACCGTATATCATCGCTATATAAATGATATTTTACTCTAATCAATGTTAGGTCTAGAAAAATAGTATTGGAGTAATGATCTTGGAATAATAATGTCACGAGTGTCATCATTCAAATATTGTTTTTGGTAGAACGGACACTCAGGAATCGCCAATATAGTATGTTTGCTTTTGTTGTTTTTTTGTCTCCTTTTTATCACATATGGCAAAAACCGAATTGATCGCCTTTATTATTGTTTGCCATCAATACATGCCAACATATTGCAGATCCAAAATTGCATTACCGTGAATAACTCTGTAGAATTAAATCTTAAGAGAAGAATGAAAATCACATTATGTAAAACAAAGTTGTGGTTATTTTAAAGCGTGTTAATATTTAATATCAGTTAATGTGATTGTTTGTAATTGCACATATTGTTAAGACGCAGAAACAAATAATGGAATATCTTTTGGCAATTGTTCATCTGTTTAGTTCTGAAATAATAAGTATGTCTTCAATGCATTTTGTGTTTATAAATACTGTATACAACTTATTTTATTACCAGTACTTTACTAACCTTTGTACTGGGGCATTTATTCGAGGCCGGGCTTTTATTAAAGACCTGGCCTACTTTTTATTCAAAGGCTCTCAGTTGTTTCCAAAACATTAAATCCTGAGAGATTGACCTAATATCCCTTTAAAATTATATTTATACGGTACAGTTGCATGGTTAACTGTTATTTTTTCAAACTGTTTCGTACCATTAATTCGTCATTTTATATTAATGTCTATGTTCCTATGTTTTGGCTGTTATGTTTCTCTGTAGGAACTGTATTTGTTATTTTTTCACTGTTGTTTCATATCATTCATATAATTTATTTCAGGATCGCTCTAGATGATGAAGAGCCAAACGGATGCAGGTTAGCCATTAGCATTGCCAAAAGCGGAACCTTTGTCCGTAGCATCAATCACAATTGTTTGTAAAGTCTATAACGTTCTACGTATCTATAGATAATATATCATTATAATTGTTCCTCTACATCAAAGTTATCACCTCTTAAAGGCTATCAATGGTAACCAATTTTCTTCAAGGCAATATTTTGTTTCTACAGACAATTGAAATATCCAGAATGGTCTGATTTAGATAAGGACATTGTCATTTGGAATTAATAACAAAACTTAAATGACCTTTAATGGCTGAGTCGTTGATACGTTGACTGCTTTATTGTTGATGTTTTATAACTCTTATAATTATATTAATAACATCTATCTATTTGTGAGTGTCAGCCTTTTACAGTTTAATACCACCTTCTGGGATACCAACTGCAGTCCATTTTATGAGCTACTCACACTCAAGCAACGAGTGTGTGTGTGCGTGTGTGTGCTTGTGCGCGATATATGATAATTAAGTTAACATATTGATTATTTAATTCACATATCTCCTCTTCTGCTATACATTTTCGGCTCTCCATTGTATATACCATAGCAGCTGTTTGTAATTATATATGTTGTAATCAAATACAAATAAATAGAAAATATCTAACAGAGATGGAATAATAACAATCATATATCAATTGTAATGGATTATATCGACTCAAATAATCATAATTATTATTGTAATCGTTCTTTCCGGGTGCAATGTAATCGTTATAGATGAAATCACAATAAAGCTTACCTTTTTATGATAACACACCGTGATAACACATCGTGATTATTAAACAAGTTATATTATGCCATAATATCAATATTATAGAGATTCCTCGGATTCATCTTACCAAATATATAATTTCATATACGAAACTGTAGGTAACACTAATTACAATCATGTTATATATCACGATTGTGATATTATCAAACGCTAATGATGCTATGATACGTCGCCGAAAGTAACAGCCCTATACTGCATCCTTATTAATATTTTGTTCTGTACTGGTCGACCCAGCAATTTCCGCCTAAGAATAGTTCTGTACTGACGTTATGAACTTGTATGTGTTTTGGTATAATGTTTGCTCGGTATGTGTCTGGTTCTCTGTTTTTTTAGATGTTCCCTTATTCGGCCATCTGTTTTGTGGTTGATCAGCTCTAAGACTAAAAAAGAGATACTCTAGATATAACAATTCTTAGTGGCAATAAAAAGATTTTTAGCCTATATTCAGGCACTCACAGTGATGTTTTTGAGGTATTTCTTCGCGTAGCTTTTGCTATGTTAACATATTATTTATAACATTAGGATTATGTATCTGTAATCATCAGCAGCCGTATGTATGATAGCTCTCTTCAGCCAAAGATTTATCTGTAGATTGGTTTAAAGAAATTAAGTACGTAATTGTGTACTTTATGAAAATATAACAGTGACAACTATTTTATATAATTATGTAATGATCGTTGTATTGATGTAATGGATGTTGTGTTTTCATGCATTGTCTTCCTCTTTGATCGTCGGATTATCTATTGCTAGTACAATATCATCTGTTGTTAGAACATTCTGGTGCCTATAGTACTACTTCTGCTTAATGGGCTTCGAGACTCTATTAATAATAGACTATAGACATTGAATCAATTTAGATCCAGGAGAATCCTGTTCATAACACAACTATATATAACAAATTATATCTTAGTATCTTACATAATTAATTATACTGACTTATAACTCATAAGGGGTCTATGTCATTTCTACATAACATCAACGGCCCATTTAGCCTACCTTGTGCACAAAAGTGGCCGTAAAACACCAATATTAATCATCATCATCATCATCATCATCACCTACGTAACATCCACTAGATATATTAATATATTGTGTAGCAGTATTATATAAATATAAATTGCTATAAGAAGTCTATGTTGTGGTAAACAAGTTGTATTGTCATTGCCAGATCTAGGAGGAATTTCTCCTAGATTATAATACGTACAATAAAATAGTTCTAGTCAATTTGAGAAAATTAATTAGTGATATATTTTTATTTAAGACAACGAGAACAAGAGAAACGATATATGTAAACTAAGGAACAACGTTGATGAATAGAACTAGAGTATAAGATTAAATGATTAATGGAAACTATCACAGGAGATAGTTGTCTAATCTCGGATGATTTTGTAAACAAACACATCTGTCAGAAGACATTTTAAAATGTCTAATGTTGTTAGTATAAATAAGACACGATATTACGTGTAATAGAGATATACGTATTCGTGATATTAATATAAACCAAATTATTCTTATAGAATTATAAATACGTTTAATTATTTGTTCAATATTTAGATATCATTATTTAATGACTTAGATATCGACCGAGCAATAACTAGCAGATTAATGACGTAATCTATTTTGTATTAGTTACTGTCAATAAATCGATATTATTGTGTACTATTTACATAATCGTGATAGTTACAAGAAAAAGGAGCGTGGTCTAGAAAAGAATAATTTTACTCACTTGTATCGGCTTCAGGATCGGCTAGTTTCCGGATTAGCAAAAGAATCCAGTTTTTGGGGGGAGCGTCTGACTACGTATCATAAAAGGTTACCAATGTCATTGACTGTTAGATAAATACATTATTCCGATGTACACGTTATCTGTAATAGTAATTTATATCATAAAAATATTATTACACATAATGTTTGGGATATTTGTTATTATTTTCGCGGACTACAGATCAACTGCTAAAACATACTTAAAGTATGTACTATTAAATATTTTTAGAACAACAACAACAACAGCAACAACAAACACATAAGAAAACTGATTTCTATCACGATCACCCATTTAAAATATTTGTATTAAAGAAACATGTTACCAAAATCTAATAATAATATTCTAGTAACGAGTCATCATACCTTGGAACACAAAGTGAAGTTTATTTGTTGATATATTATCAATTAAATCATTAAGGACATCAACTGAGACGGTTATCATAATCATATAATCCTTAATGCCATTAAAATAATCCGTTTGTGTAATTAAGGATCTCATCAAGAATATTGCATAATTAGAAAATGACATTAATTTGAAAATTAGTAATACGTCTTCGGTATTGTATATTATTATATACAAACTAGACACATTATTTTGGGGTTGGGGGGGGGCCAATATTGTTATGGATATATTATTACTCAAATTTTATCTTAAATGAATAATTGTATATGTATGTATTTTAAATTTATCGATGAGTTAAATAATATTAATGATATGAATCAAATTATCATATTAAATAAAAATTATATGTGACTTTATAAGAATCACGATAGGATAATTAATCATGAATGATTGCAAAAATAACAATGAGATAATAGAATGTCCCTTGAAATGAATAAATATATATATAAATAAAATATAAATGAAATAATATATATATATATATATATATATATATATATATATATATATATATATATATATATATCATAAACAAAGTAAATTTGTGATAATAAAATATTAATATTAGTATTTCAATCAGTTAAAGTAGATGCTTGAGATTACTGGTATAAATTATGATATTTTCAAGATGTTTAGTTGTATTCTATTATCTGTTGTCTGCCTTCTTATGTTTCTATGATCGAGGTTGCTTAGTTTCTTCTGTATTGTACCATACAAATATTAAATGGAATGTTTTTGTTGGTATTATTACTCAATATATCAATATGACTGGATCAGATCATGTATATCCTGAGTAGAATTGGTCTCTGTGGATTATATCGTTATATGGGAATATTGTGATCTCTATTCCCAGAAATGTTATTATTTTCATGCTTCACCTGATGACATATGTTTTCCATCTGTACTGGAGATTAATATTATATAGAAAACGATTATTAATCTGATTATAAAATTACATATGAGATATATTTTAGAATAATTTAGAAGACACTTTGTGCACATACATATACAGTTAAAATGTATTTAAGTTGGTAAACATCAATGTGTTATTAGGGAACATTTCAGAGATATTATGTGACACTTTGATGTTTTAATTTCTTACAGCATCATCAGGCATCAAGGCAGAATAACAAAAGATTTATATTTACCACTGTTATTGACAACATCAGAGACTTATTGTATAACATAATCTACCAGTTTTTATCAGTGTATCATGCCAGCTGCATCTGTCCTTCAATATAATGTTCAGTCTACCGTTAGGGTGACCCAGATGATATATGGAGAATCAGTTTAATACCTATTTAGAAGAAAATATTAATATTAGGTTTTTATAGCCGATTGCAATTAAGTTCTTGATTTTAATACTTGTAGCTTGATAATTAAGAGTTCTTGATATTTATCCGTTGCAGAATATCGCTGTACACTATTTGGATAAAGGCTCTAAACGAAATATTACAGAAATTAAGAGATATATGTGTATTGCTTTTCGTGCACTTAATTTATGGATTTTCCTAAACACCAGGATTCACCTGGTGCAAAGAATATGGGTGATTCGATATTACGGGTTTTGATACCCAGATATCTAAGCATTATGAGATATTGAGCATTGTAATAGAATTCGTTGTATTGGGTTTAGTAGCCCTGCGAATTGTGAGGTTTTATTAATAATTTCTGACAAACTATTAAAGCCACACATATGTAAACGACGACCACAATGCTAATAATATTCACTTAAAATAATAAATTATTATTTTCTGATTGGGATTAATTTATGAAACGTATTCGAGATTGTTTACCAGAGTAGGATTTTACTCTTAAAATAAAATAAAAAAACAGATTAAAAACACATGGGAACACATTGAAACATGGAAATAAATTAATGCTATTACCAGAGATAAACTATAAACTATAATTAGCTCTCTGTCAATAACTTCTTAATTTAGTACTATTTGAGTTTATTATTAGTTTAAGTTAACACCGTATTGAACATTATATGATATGACATGAAATACTCATTAATTTGAGTTGTAAGCCTATTTTAAGTCATCCGTATCAACTTGTTATAAAATTCCATGTCTAAAGAGCAATATATACACATCACCACTTCATGTCATTTCTCTGGCGAAGTAACAACACAGAAAATAACTTTACACACATATTATTGTCTAATAATATGAGCAGTATTACGTCTGGACGTAATTATCTTGATTAATTCGCCATAAACTAGTAAGATTTGCTATTTCTAATCAAGTTTTTCAGCAATTGGTACAGTCTTCATCGACATCATAATATGATGTTCTCCTCGGTTAGAATATCTCCTCGGCTTCTTGCTGCAGCCACTCGAGGGTGTTGCTAATCACGTAACTCTGAGGACGTGTTAAAAAGTAAGTGATTCATAATAGAAAAACACGAACAAATTATTAACTGATGAAAATAGTTGTAGGTTTTTCAACGTTTGTTGTAGTCTGATTATTATTTGTTTCGACAGATTCTCTATAACAAGATGGCGATAGTTCCTATTGTTAACCATGTAACCTGATTTTTGTTGAGTTGTGTTGTATTATAGCTGTACTGTTGCCATTATAAACATATCTTTGTTGATGCTAATACGTAGTTCTTACGAAACATCAATGGTCATTGCAGAAGCAAGATATTAGAGTCTTGTATTACTCTACTGTAATTCTCTCTGTATTGTCATTTATTCGTTATCTTATGGCATTTTTTACACTGTTGCTTACTGGTTAAGATCATTAGAAAGTCGCTCAGTTTCAGTTTTATTGACATCTTATACCATGATAGCACATAAACTGGGAACCCCCCAGAAACATCGACTTAATCAATAAAACGTCATGTTTTTTTATTGAAGTTTGTTATAAACTGAAACATCATGTTTATTTATATCTATATATTATATGCATTCGTCCATAGTTAATCATTAAGATATTAACAATTATATTTGACACTCAGTTATGGTACATGTTATATACTTGTTATGTGTTAATTGTTTTAATAACCGAATATGACTGATTACTGGCCAGAACGTGGATAAGAATCCTCGCTTGAATAACATATTATAGAGATTTCTAAGTGCGTCAGTTTGATTAATTTCCTCAATTTTCATTCTTGTCAAAGATTAGAAATATATTCTTATAATGGAAGATAAATTTCATTATGTCCTGCGTGGTGTGATTATGTTCATTCTTAAACTAATGATGGGATTAATCTTGCGAAATCTTGCTAAAAACTACCTGAAACCTCTTGAAGACATCAATTACCTTGATTCAAACAGGTAAATCTGGTATAGTTTAAATCAGAAAAAAAAATATAATAACATCCAACCATAATCTCAGCAAAAGATAACTTTCATCTACTTGAGAAGAGATAACAATATCATCGTTCGCCTGATGGAGGACTATTATATCATCAGATCGTGTCATGATGACAATTTGGATCAGTGCTGTGTAACGGAAGTACCAATTAATTTTTTATTAAAATGGCGTTCGTATTTACACGAACCCGCATATTGCATAATACGGGACATAACACACACAGGTAAATAAAACTTTCAATTTCCCAATTTTTATAGTTATTTCTGTTATTGAAATTAGTCCATTTTCTGAGTTAGAAATATTTTGTAGAAAATAACATTGACCCGACCTGAAATTATCTAAATAAATAAACACCTGGACTGATTATCTGTCATGTGAGGCATTTATCGTAATTTCAGCTCTATGACTCAAAAATATTCCAGTCAAACTCTTGATTGGTAATTATAATTAGATAATAATATCGGATATTTAGGTGAAAGAAAATATATTTATCTCTTTTTATTTTTAGGAGCTGTTTATGGGTTGACTTAAAGCCGGCAGTTCGGGCATATTTCGAAAAATAGATAAATTTGACAATTCATAACAATATTATTTTTATCGGTTGTGTAATTTTATGCGCTAAGTATTTTATATGGATAAAGACGAGTGAACGTAAAGTTATTTTTTTTCATTTCGCATGAAGTAATGTAAATGTGATTATTTTGTGGGTGATGTTTTCAGATGGCAACTCAAACTGTACCCGTAAAATTTAATATAACAAGTCTTTTTTTGTGAATATGAATCCGATGTCTTTCTGTGTCACGTAATATGACATGTAATCACTCGCATGACTGCATAACTGGTCACCCCACACTAATTTGTTTCAAGATGTGGTGAAAACAAATATACAGGATAACTCTAATCTCTAAATCACATTGTGAAAGCCCATAATTCTAGCATCAGAGTTTTGATTGATAGACATGTACCACTGTCGAGGAAAATGTTTAAAATAGATAAACCATTAGACCACAACAAACATCCGAACACTGCAAGGTCGTCTCAAGGTAGAAAACTGACTATCTATCATGAACCAGATAAGGTCCAATGCTATGATTCAGGGAGATGTATCAAAAATGTAATAGAACACAAAGAAGAACTCACTGGTCGCGTTAACTTGTTCGTGTAAAGAGTACCCGGACGGCACTTTTAACGTACCTATATCAATACATTAATTTACTATGTAATGGACATTCTAAATAAAGATATCTTATTTTACCTTAATTAGAGATAAAATCAACCGTGCCAGTAATAAAAAGAAATATGCTTTATAAATTTAGCAACAATATCTATTAACTCTTCTGGCAAACTTGGAATTAAGAGAAACTCCAAGAATCTTAGCAATATGTAATATGAAATATGGGAAAAACACTGTATTCGAATGCTTTATCAAGCTATTATAGCCAGGTATTTCGCGATTAGAAGTTGCTGAATACCTTAATGGTCAATTATTTCTTATAAATCAGAAATTGGCTCCAGATGTGTAACTGCCAAGCATCTAGAGTGTAGATGAGTTTTATTGTATAGCTACTGTACAGATGTCTGAGTAGGAAAACCAACTTCTAATAAACCGTGTAACTTAACGATTCGAGTTTCTATGTGCCAGGGCCTTATCCACACTGATAAAACACAACACCCGAGTCGGAGATTGATGTTCGTGTTTTCTTTTTAATTTTCGTTCATTCTGCTTGCATTATTTAATGCCATAGAATGGTTATTTATAAGTAGGTCATCGTAAGTATTATATTCGTATGCTTATGAAATATTTAAACCTTCAGCAAAAATCGCAAAGGATAATATGTTGTGAGAGAGATGTTACAGGTTTCTATTCGTGGACATTACGTTTTTATGTCTGCGTGTTCTAAGAAACCTGTCGATCTAGAGCTGTAATATACGTGCACTATACACTTTTTGGAGGAACGCTGTTTGGCTTAGCAATTCAATATTCCACACTGACAGACTCTCCCCCCCCACACACACACGATTGTACAAGCTTTCCTTATTAACCGATAGGTGGTATCAGATATATAAAAGTGAAAAGTATGTATTGATTGTCACATTATTTCAGAATTACTTCATTATGCTATAATTATCGCATTATGTGAAAATTACCACATTATGTTATTATATCTACTATGTTACACCTATTAATATAGACAAGATCCTTGATATTTGTCATCAGCAACCGTCACCGTGTTTACAGTATCTATAAATATCTACCAAACGACAAATTATATATTTGTTTTTTAAATATTTGATTGCAAAATATAAGTTTTTATAAGTACAACACAGAATAAAATAGGTTAATGTGACAAAAACCGGATAATTTTTCAAGTTTTGATTGATTAATTTGATATGATATAATATTAGTAATATAATGTCTTTTGATGTAAACAATATTCACTTATTAAAACACTTAACATATATACAGTAGAGGAGATAAGTGTATTTTTTATGATCAACATGTCCTAGAACTCTCATTAATATACGTGACACTCATCGTGGGCATTATTACGACTAACTGTATCATCATCTTCGTCATCATCATCATCATCATCATCATCATCATCATCATTTTGGTTATCTACCACGCAGTAGTCCGCTTTTTGATACACTGATTCTAGTCCGATAACAGGAACAGACATAATTTGTTTGCAAATAATTATCTTTATTAATGTGCCATAAACTAGTAATATTTGCTCTTTATAATCCCGTTTGTTGGCTATTGATACAGGTTTTTGATAACAAACTACGTTCTCTTCGGTTAAAAAACTCTCTTTCTGCAGCCACACGCCGGTGTCAGTAATCACATGATTTCGAGGACTTTTTTCGAAGAGAATGCTTCTTGATTAAACAAATTCGAATTATTAACAGGTGATAATCAGGATTATGAAACAGGAAAAATATGACCACTAATTAGCTGTAAATCAACGTTAGAAGCAGCTTGATTGTGATTTGTAAATCATGTTTCTGCAGAGTTTGTACAATATGATTTCATTTTGTTGATTTTCCTATTTTAAGCGAAACATTTATTTTTGAGTTACAATGTAGTTCTGTTTCGAATAACATCATAAACAATCACACAGCGGGGAACATCATTTCGCTGGTTTCTTCATAAAATGCCCCCTGTCTCTAAAACGTCATTTTATTTTTTCCCTAAGAAATATGGAACTTTTAATTAATTTACACACATAACTTAACGTGATTGGTCTGGATGCAAGTTTCGATTACCCATTGTAATGCTTATCAATGAAACCGTACTTGTGAATCTTTTTACCTTCACAATATGTTGGGTGCAGCCTTTCGAAAGTTTCGTATTTGTGAAAAGCCTGAAGTTATTTTATTTGGACGAATGGCCCTAGTTATATTATATTCGAGTTGGAGAACCAATTCCTTAATTTTTGAGTAAATCGTATATTTGATTAATCGGGCACGGAAGGAGGGATCAACTCAAATTTCTAACTATGGTAATATATCTTATTTCTGGTGGAATCAACTTTACCTTATATTTGAAGTGGTTTTGTCTCTCACCTGTTACATGATGTGTATACTTGTGCTTCTCTTAAGCCATCGATCGACCTCGGATCGATTTAACTTGTGTGTACATTATCAGCATTACAATAATGTACAATCGTTTGTTGTTAGTTTTGTTCATTGTTGTTGTGACTAAAGTATTTATTAGAAGCCAAAAGACCAGACTATACTGTGTCTTCAGATTGTACAAGGAAAGGATTTCGCTGAGATTTTACACCCTAGGATATTATCTCATTACGAAGGTCGTTCGAGTAATTATTGAACATATGCTTCCCGCATTCCGATACATTTATCATCGTAGAACACCGACCATTGTTTTGTTAAGTATCGTAACACTAAACCAACAAACAATGACGCAATTAAGCAAACGACAGACAAGGAAATCAGAAAATGATTATGAATAGAAACAAATGGACGAAGGAAGCCAGTAGATAAAACACGAAGAAAGGAAGGAGTCGAGCAAAGAATCAATAAACCAATCAAAAAACGAACTAACTAGTCAACCAGCCAACCAACCAACCAACCCGCCAGTTCACCATACAACGACTGAGGCAACCAACAAACCAGCATATCAACCGACGAGCTTTCCATCAACCAGCCAGTCAGTCACCCTGCCAACCAAGTGAACAACTATTCAGCCAATTTGAAAGGTAGCTAGCCAGTAAACCAACCAACAAAAGGAAATATTGTATGCTCTTCAACAATATATACCAATATACCATTATACAAGTTATGCTAGGATGGTGATGATTATCATTGATGTTTTACGGCCACCTTTATCCACATGGTAGGCTAAATGGGCCGAGCGACCTCCAAAGGTAATGAAGCAAAGTCAAAGATGAAACAACCTTCAAATATGCTCACACCGATATTCGAACACGGGTGGTAGTGATCTGTAATCCAACACGCTACCGTTAGACCAGGGAGGCGCCCAGTTATGCTAGGAGGGACGGTATATTTTCAAACTGGTGATAATAGTACAATTATCCGATATTAGAGCCACCGAATACGTCCACTGCGGACAATTAAATGCTAAATGCTAATCATCATAGTTGGTTTTAATAAATTCACCAATCGCGATCAATGGTACAATAGCCTTCGTCATTTACACCTTTTCTTCACGATGTAAACCAACAACTATTTACTTGGTAAGGAACAAAAACATGTATTTACATTACAATATGGACTAACAAGACTCTGGTCCGTTTATTATAGGAGTCTTATATAAGAGTCTGATCACAAATCTTTTATTACAGTCTTGTGTCTGACTGAATATTTGAATTCACTTCCATTCTGCTCCAAATAAATGAATATCGGGTCAAACGAATTACAGATATGTAGCATATGACATCAATATATGTAATAATGACGTCGTTTGTCATCAATAAGCGAATCGAAAAGTTTTATCCGTGGATTTCGTTATTCAAATTGTTTTATTGTCATGACATAGAAGAGAAATTGATTCTTCGCAATTTTCTAAATATTTTCCCAATAATACACAAATAAACCTTTTATTAATCAACGGCTTAACTATGCTAATTATATTTATGACTAACACTAAATTTAGGATTAATGCCATATGATACAATCGTTATCATCACTAGAGCCCATTCTCCTGTCATCACTAATATTGCATTTAAACTATAAGAATATTTTCAAATTTATTTAATGAAGTTTTATTATCATAATAGAAGACTTAGTCAGGTATCATTTTATTGAAAGCTGATATTAATAAAAGAATCGTAGCCGGTTGTAGTATATTATGCGCTAAATGATACTTCCAGTCGGCATCTTTGACCTTTATATAAGACAACTTTCATTAGTTTCATTACGAGAATATTAAATATTCATGGAGAGCATTATGGAATTAATATATTTAATATTGCGAATGAGACAGGTGTATTACGTGATTTGTAATTACTACTAATTCTTATTTTTCTTGTTGGAAAGATGGATGGTTTAAGGAAAGACCTTTAACATCATCAGTCAATTATGCAATAGTTTAATCATTATCACAATGTTGCAACTAATAACTTCACCCTCCTTGGGGTGTGTGGGCTAAATAATTGGAAGCATTATCATGTCAGTTATTTGTAATACTTATGTCATTTTTGTTTAAAGTAATTTTTATGTTCTAACTTATGTATGTTCATGTGTACAGTCTTGTATAGCCTGGACTTCAATTGAATGAAACAAATTGTACTAGAATATGAAATGAACACGACAGCGGAATAAATTCGTCATCTAGAAGCATCACTAGCACTACCCACCTTCCTAAAGTCTATTTCACCTTTTTCTGAAGAAGACAAATATTTCCTACAGTAATATGTACTATATACTTTTATTTAAAGTCTCTTTGCCATTTGATATGTGTAAAAAATAAGAAATGAATTTGCTTGGTAGTATTTTATTGTGAATTAATGGTTTGCTATTCTATCGGAACGTAACTCACGAAATATGACGATCTAGCTTCCAATCTGAACCAAGTAAATGATTATCCAGTCAAGATGGGTTCAAGTTAGTAGTAGTAGTATTTATTTCCAATTTGAATATTTTACATATAAAGAAATTCGGGGACCAATGTAGCCGAAGCTGTCTTCCCATTTACCCCTAACTAATCATAGCTAATAATTATAGTCAGCTCAATAAAACGCCGTTTGTGTATTTGCAAGTCTGGTCGTGTGTGTATTGGAAGTATGTGGACCTGGTACCAAGGAATCACATAATTACCTAGACATGTGTGTATTGACAACAATAAGGGTTGTTGCATTTTACAGATGCTGAGTAAGTAGCTAAGATGTAACTTTTCAGAGTTTTCTTGATCTTGAATTTCAAGTGGAAAGAATACTGTTCTAATTGGTCCATATAATGGGAATATTGACCAACGGCAACTTACCGGATACTGCAGAGTTACATCGATGGACATTCATATGACTAAATTGCATTGTCACACGATTTTCCTGTACATCAGAATTTAGACGGAATAGGCCATCGAATGATATAGGAAGTCTCTTGCTAATAAAGTCGTCCATGAACAAACATACTTGGTAATGATACATGTCACTTAATGTTAGGATTTCACAGTTTTTGAATAAAGGATCCGTATGATTGTTATAACCGGCATTATTAATACGAATAGCTCTTTTCTGCAAAGACAGTTTTCTGAAGGAATGGTGAATTGGCGTTCCCCCAAATTAGTATACCAGATGAGATATATGGTTGTATGTAAGCCAGGTATAAAGGTTTCAGGCTATCTTTCGGTAGGAATTTCTTTACTTGTTTTATGCCATATAAGGCACGTAAGTCAAATGATATTTCCATGAAAGAGTCTCATCCAGAAAAACCCCAAGAAAATTTGTGGTTTTCTCTTAGAATTGAGAGCCAATTTGCTCTAAATGAGTACCACCAACTGAAATGTCCAAGATGTTAAAATCAACATTTTTGGTACCACCTTTGAAAACCATATATTTTGTTTTGTTTTTATTTAACGAGAGACCGTTTGCACAAAACCATTCAAATAAGTTATTCATTTCCACATTGGCTCTTTGATATAAGATAGAAATATCACCATCACAAATGACTAAAGAAGTGTGGTCTGCAAAAGATATTATATGTGCATTTGTGGATTTTGATATATCATTAACACATATTAAATATAGCAAGGGGCCTAGGATAGATCACAGTTCATGAATTCAATATCTGACTTTGTTTTACCGATTTGAAGATATTGTTTCCTATTTACAAGATAACTGGCAAACCGTTTGTTTGCGACTTCCCTAATACCATAGTAATTTAATTTATTTAATAACGTGTCTGTCTTTATAACACAAAATGCTTTTGAGAGGTTGCAGAAAATCGATAAGGTAACTTGCTTAGGAGTCAAATTTTTAGCTAATGCACATTGATTTAATACATGTATAATTGGGTGAATTGTTGAGTGGTACTCAAGAAAACCATACTGATGTTTGTAAAGAATATTATTACTACCGAGGAAGCTAATTATCTTGTTATACATTATCCTTTCAAATATGTTTGAAAAAGCTGGGAGAAAGCTGATGGATCTATAGTTTTTTTTTTAATTCAGTGGGATCAGCTGATTTGTGTATTGGAATTACGTTAGGTATTTTCAATTGATTGGGAACAATACCGGTAATTATTGATATATTAATAATATGGGTCACTGGATATTTAATGTATTTAATAGATTCCTAGAGTAGTTTGGAGGATATTTCATCATGACCTGTACTAAGTTTAGGTTAAATTTCGAGGACTTGATTTGGTTCTATAGTTTTCAAAAATATGCTGTTTATTTGAGGTGTTTTCAAATAGCCATTAACTTTTTGGTACGTTTTAGGGACATGTTCAGAGGTGGTTTACCAATTTAAAACGAATACTTATTGAAGCTATTTGTTATTTCAGTTTCGCTTGAATTATATTTGTTGTCTATTTGTAAGTTTCTTTTTAAATAACTTCGTCTTATGTCTGGCGATGCCAATAATCCAGTCGAGACTCATGGGTCACGTTTCATGTATTTCTTATTGAACCGCGTTTTAAGCAAAGAAAATTTTTCGTTGAATATATATTTTTTATAGATTGACATGAATTTATCATAAGCGGAGTTAGGACAATCATAATTTATTATTCCAGAAAAATCACATCACATAGCAATTGTTTAAATTTTGTCATGTTGGTTTCAGTAAATTTCCGTTTAGTAATGAATGTAAGTTTATTGGTATTTCTGTTTGAATCATTTACAATATAGAATGTACCGAAGTGATCCGCCAGATCAGTTAAGATACTTCCTGATAATGTGTCTTTCAAACTCAGATTAGAATAGATTTGATCAATCAGAGTAGCCGACGTGTGGGCCACTCTTGTTGGCTTATGAATAACTGGCAAAAAAACCTCGAGATAGAATACCATCAACATAGTCCCTTGTTTTATCATTAGTTTCATATTTCAATAAGCAAATATTAACATCACCAAGAATCAAGCTTGATTTACCCTCAGTATTGATAATTTCCATAATATCAAACAGAGTAGATGTAAATACATAAACATCGGCAGATGGTAGAGTGTTTGGGTCTATAAATGACACCAGCGATTATTTTCTTATGAAATTCATTTTCCACTTCGACAAACAGGGATTCATAAATATGTGGAATGAATACAGTCAAGTCTTCCCTAACTTTAAAATTAATCGAGTATTTTATAAATAGACCCACGCCACCTCTACCGTCATCATTTCTACAGCGCGTTATAATATTGTGATATCCAGGGAGAACGATGCGGGGATCTCTGTCAACAAGAAATACCGCACTCACTCCAATTACATCAAATGAAAATTCCTTGTTATGCAAATCACATACAAGATTATAGAACGCATCCCAATTTGACGATAAGCTTCTACAGTTTAAATGAAAACTAGACAAAGCAATCAAGGTTAATAATATTTACAGTCTAAGAGGCGAATCGTCATTTTCATCCAAATAATCCGTTGATTCATATAGAGTTTTAATGTTATACCTATTATCTTCCTGGACCTCGTCAAGAGAAATGTTATTTGTAACCATTTACCTTAGATGACGCGACCAGACATTCAAACACTAGCAGATCTGATATAACATTTTCCACTATATTGACTATGTGATTTAAGCATTTAAAGAAGAGAACACAATTTATATACAATTGAAGATAATAACGGTGCATGAAGGATGCTAGATAGGTGGAAAAACATCTACCTTCCTAGTGGGCAGATAATAACCGACGCTTAATTTAAATTTGGAAAGAAAATTGGATATTGATAATTTGGTTTGGATAACATAGTGAATGACTTCAAAGGATGATCCAACCATGTGGAACGACCACTAGCAGAACAGTGTAGCATATAAAATTTTAGTGCAGAACAACACGTGGCAGGCCTATTCAATACAACGAGGAATGACTCATTCTTATTTGTACACTTGAAACAAAGAATATACCATTTGAATGTTTATAGAATAACTGGTGAGCCACCTGTTACATCGCAATCAACTGTGGCCATAAACAATGAATGATACAACTGATTGTATAGTTACATAACATGATGTGTATTATATCAGTATTCATGTCGATAAGGGTTTAACAAACACTTGTTACACTAAGATATAAGAATTAATCCGATCAAATTTCACATTGTAGTATATTAGTGCTTATTATACAGTTCACGGTGCAGAGATAGGCTAATATAGTTCATGAATACACCAGTAAGTAAGTTGGATTCATCTACTTTAGGAGAGTAAGTATTATAATAAGTTAGACATAAGTTATATTAGGACTAAGTTGTAAAAACAGTATTATATATTCAGTTTATATTGTAGAGGTGATACATATAGATACAGTTAATACATGTTGATAGAATTAAGTGTTTACCTCACGCTTCAATCTACAGGTTATCACACAAATTATATAACATCTCATCAGACAAAATTTGCTTGATTTCCCCGTTTAGTAGCTTCACAAATATTGCGCCTGTTTTTGTCCAAGAGTCCAATATTACTTTCTCGCGTTTCAAACGTATGGCCAGGGCGAATACGCGGACGCGAAGCTTCGTCAAGTCTTCATTTATATAAACTCCTGGCCTTTTCGCCCTCAGGCTCATTCTAGCTTTCATAAATTTGATCTTGTTTTCAAATTTAACAACTTTTACCGAAATATCTCTGTTACGGTCACGGTTGCCGACTCTGCGATCTGGCGATGACAATGCTAAGGTTTAAAGTTGTGCCCAGATCAATCACCATTTGATCCGTATCTTCAGGAGATGATACATCCTCGGATTCGGGGATGCCACGAATTCTGATAGAGTTTCTCCTGTCGAACTGATCAAGCCTATCACATTTGAGTTCAAGGTCTCGGGTTCTGGCCGTCAGATCAGCTATCTGACTATCTTTTTCCGCAAGACGCTTCTCATTGCTATCTTTGAGGGATTGTTCTTGGGCACGTAATAACAGGACCATAGCTTCCAATGCAATAGGAGTTTTACCTGCCTTATTAGTGGTGATGAGCTTCTGAACAGCTATCTCAAAAGGGTCAGAGTCCTGTGATTCAGACATGGAGGTTGAACTTCTAGTATCAGTAGCCATATTCCGTTTTTAAATGTTGGTCAATAACAAATGACGTCACCAGTGCACACCTAACCGTATTTAGGTTTTGGTAAATGTAATCAATGGAGCGTGACCAAATGAACTTTCTGTCAAATAACCAACTTTTTACAATGTAACCACAAAATAATCCTAGGAATACATCAAATATCCATGCTATGATATATCATATCCAAGGATATCCAATCATTTTATGAGTACATTTGCGGAGGAAGATAGAAAAAGGTAGTAAATTACTTCATCAAACTTTATTTTGTGGCTGCCATAGTATGCCAGATATACCGTTATATGCCAGATATCTCCTCTATGTAACTAACGATCGTAAAATAAAATGTACTTCCCCATATAAAATATAATTATATTCTAGTAAGAAGCAGTTTACTGTAATGAATGTTAGGTATAGAGAAACATAAACGTTTTAATTTAATAGAAAGGCCATACTGTATTATTTTATTAAAAGATAGTTGGAGTAATGGCGTCATTCGACGTTATCTAGTGAATTGAGAGTAATATTGTCATGAGTGTCATCATTGAAATCTTGTTTTTGATAAAACGGACACTCAGAAATGGCCAATATATTATCTGTTTGCTTTTGGTGTTTTTTGTCTCCTTTTTATCACGTATACCAAAAACCAAATTGATCGTCTTTATCATGAACTTGCCATGCCAAAATATTGCAGATTAAAAAAATGCATTACCGTCAATAATTCTGTATAATTAAACCTTAAGAGAAGAATGAAAACTACAATTTTAAAACAAAGTTGTGATTGTTTGTAATCGAGTTAATATTTAACATCACTTAATGTGATTTGTTTTTTATTTCACATATTGTTAAGACGCAGAAACAAGTGATGCTATAACTTTTGATAATTGTTTATCTATTTAGTTCTACAGTAATAAGTATAGATTAAGTAGATTTTGTTTTTATAAATACTGTATAGGACTGATTAACAACCAGTTTATTTATATCTTTGGTGACCTTTGTAGTAATTGCCGGTACTTAATATCTGACCTACTTTATATTCAAAAGTTGTCAATTATTGCCAAAACGTTAAATCCTTAGGGAATGACCTATTTTTTAATATTTGTTATGTTTTCACTGTTGTTTCATTTCATGTATTGAATCAAAAGTAATTTCTGTTAGCCTATTACGTTTCAAACATAACAATAGAGATATTTTCAATGAAGAGCTAACAGAAGATAAGCCATAGACACCTTTCCGGTTTGTTATTATAAATACTGAACACCTATGTCTCGAAATAAGTCCTGGAAGAGCAGGTAATATATATTTCTAGTGATCAGACCTGGGATATCCCGAGTGGAATTTGATTCAGTGATTATTTCTCGATTATTTGCTCGATATTGGTATATGCAAATATGTTTTGTCGAATTATGAGTAAAACCGTTCCTTTTATAACTTCCTACTTATATTTTTAGTATGTGATTTAGAGATGAATACTTTCTAGACATCATGTGACTTGGCGTGACATGAAAATGGTTTTCTTTTTTTCAGAATAAAATGGAAGAACCAAATAGATGCAAATTAGCCACCATTTTTGCCAATAGTGAAACCGTCCTGTGTCACATAAATCACAAAGGTTTGTAGAGTCTATTAAGTCCCACCTATCAATAGATAATGCATCATTCCAATTGTTCCTATCCCTTCAAAGCTAGCTGATATTAAAGGCTACCACTGGAACCCATATCTCTCTATTTATCAAGAGCCATAATAATATGAATGTAATAGTTTGTTTGTACAGATAATTGAAATGATCCATAATGTTTTGATTTGAATAAGAACATAGTCAGTCGGATTTAATAACAAAACATAAAATGGCTTTAAATTCGTTTGGAATGATGTTTGTTTTATAACTCTTGTGCAATTTTATTAATGACATCCACCCAACCATTTATGAGTCTCGTTCTTTTGTAGTTTTGAAATTAATTCCATCTTCTGGGGCACAAATTTCACTTCATAAGCTCAAGTCCGAATAAGTAACGACTATATATATATATATATATATATATATATATATATATATATATATATATATATTTTTGTGTGTGAATGTGTGTGAGAGTCATTTCCAGATTTCCGATGAATTAGTCTACATATATCCTGTTTTTATATACGTTCCCAGTTATCTGTTGGATATGCTATACTAGTTGCTTGTAATGATAAACATACTTTACCATAATACAGAACCATACTTTTAGGTATAGGTAATAAAATTATGGTTAGATCACCAAAAACTACAACACAAACAACTACAACCACAACAACAATAGCAATACGATATTAAATAAGACTATTTAATTCTACTATGATGACCCATATTAATAATATTTTATTAAATAAACAAAGTCATTATGTCACGGGATAAAATAATAATATTCTAGTAATGAGCCATCATTCCCTGGAACACAAAATGAAGTTTATTTGTTGATATATTGCCAAGTAAGTCATCACGACGGTACTGAATGATCTTAAAATAATCCGTTTGTATAACCAGGCATGAAGAAAAGGCAAAAATGGCATTACATTAGGAATTAGTCACACGTCTTCGGTATTGTTACCATCAATATTGAACCAGACATATCTGGAGGAGTAGAGGTAGAACTATTTTTCATTTAAATAACATTTATTATTGTTGTATTATGTATTTATTTATTTATCAAACCATATTGCAGATTTTCTGACTTCATGAACTGTTATTATCTTATGGATGCTGGTAATCAAATCTAATCCACTACCATAATAGTTAAATCAAAGTTAACTAATACATAGATGTTGGATTTAAAGAATCACGATTTATTCTAGACGATCATAAAAAGTTGAAGTAGCTGCATGGTTTCTTTGGTAAAACATTATTACCCTGTTTATGTTCATGTAATATATATATATATATATATATATATATAATATATATATAATATATATATATATATTTATATTTTTTTGTGTGTGTGTGTGTGTGCGTGTACACCTAAATTATGAGCTTTGTCCGTAGGACTAATAACACTACCTAATATATCAACAGGAAAAACCACTTTTTGCTGTGATTTGTTACCAAGCAAGCGAATTCTGTTTTATTCGGGTTTAGTTTTAGTTTATTTGTTGTCATCCAGCTTTGGACATCTGTAGGATGTTGGAGTGTCGCATTTGCAGTAGAAAAATTGGTTGGTGTAAGTGATATATATATATATATATATATATATATATATATATATATATATATATATATATATATATATAGCTGGGTGTCGTCTGCGTAGAAGTGGTAATTTACTGTTTTGTATGTGGAAAGTAAAGTATTTTATTTAGAGGAGATGTATACCAGGAGAAGACAACTGGGCCCAGAACTGATCCTTGAGGAAAGCCATATATTAAGTCCGCTGACTTTAACACATTGATTTATATCCGCCTGGTAGGAAGCGAACCAACCCAAGACCACTCCAGTAAAGCCAAACCAAGATCACAGACAGTTCAAGAGAAATCTATGATTAATAGTGTCAAAGGCAGCTGACAAGTCTAGTAAAACTAGAGCAGCCAACATGCCTTTTGACAACGAAGTGTGTATATCGTGCTTTATACACAGTAGGGCAGTCTCGGTTGAGTGACCTGTCTTGTACGCAGACTGGTAGTAGTTACCTAGGTTGTTAGAATCCAAGTGTTGCTTGAATTGGGATGCAATGACTCCCTCTACCAGCTTTCTGAAACTAATTTTGTTTTTGCGTGATTTTGATTGTGAAAAAAAAAGCTGAACATGTTAGCAACGGATTTGTAGTCTTTACCCTGGGACAAGTCAATTTCTGGTTTGCGGTGGAAGATGCCGTTAAGTTATTTCCACGACTTCTTCTAGTCTCCAAGTTGTTGTTGACGATTATCTTATGCTTTGATGATGATAGCGTTACATTTACTGATTTGGCGTCGCAGCTTTGAACTATTGAAAGGGGAGGGTTCTTTCTCCAGGTCCTTTCGGCTTGTCTACGAAACTGCTTGGCTTCACGGTATTTCTGAGTTATCCATACTGACGTAGGTTTGATTAGACATTTGGCTTTAAGTGGTGCGTGTTGGTTTAGTACATAGGAGAGATTACCAATATATTGAGCATAAAGTCAGAAGCATTGTCGGAGGGTGACGGGACAAAAACGGTGTTTGATCACGATCCATCAATCCATCAAACTGTCAATCCAACCAACCAACCATTCATCCATCCATCCATCTATCAATCCATCCATATATATATATATATACCTAGAGACGAAGCGATAACAATAGAAACAGTCCAATGACAAGAAAGGTTATATGGCTCCAACTGTTGCTTTGTGTCATAGCTGTACTATTACCAGTATAAACATGCCTTTGTTGATACCAATAAATCATTCTTACAAAAAAATCAATTGCCATTTAATGGCTGTATATCTCTGTACTGCCATTTTCCCGTTACCATCTGGCATGTTGCCATTCGTTACACTACTGACTACTGACTAAATGATCAACAGAAAGCTTATCATTTCTGCTTCATCCCCATCCTATCCCATGATAGCCCATGAACTGAAGAAAACAATCCAGAATCATCGATTTAATTGAAGAAACGTCGGGTTTCCTTGTTGAAAAATGTCACAAACTGAAAGATTATTTTGGTTATTTATTTATATTATATGCGATTTATACTTAATTAACCAATAATATGTTACTTTGTAAATTTGATACTGGTTTATGGTATATAATTATGCTTATTGTAACTGCTACGTGTTGTCGCTAGCCTCTAATGTTATATTGATGGTATTTAGGTATTGACGAATTGACTCATGTTATATATTAATTCTTATCAGTTAATCATTTTAATAACTGCATAGAACTAAATAGCCACAACAGCGTTTAATAGGGACCCTCGCTTAAATAACAGTTCATGGAGATTAATAAGTGCAGCAGTTTGATTAACCTCTCGAAATACCATTTTTGTAAATGATTAGAAATATGTTAATATAATGAAAGGTAGACTTGAATTATTTCATGCGATCATGTTCATTTACAAACTAATGAGGTGATTAATCTTGCCAAATGTGCAATAAAATCACTTCCTCATCAAGATATCACTTACATTGAGTCAACCAAGTAAATTTAGTAGTTACGAGGGGGAAATTATAGAAATACAGCCAACTGAAATCTCACCAAAAGATAACTTACTAGAAGAGAGATAACAATATATTCGTTCAGTTGATGTCGGATTATTATATAACCAAATCGTGGCATAATGACAATGTTGATCAACGCTGTGTAACGGAAGTACCAATTAATATTTTATTAAATTGGCGTTCGTGTATAGGAAAATCAGCATATGCCATACTGCTGGACTTAACACACACAACTAAATAATTGCAACTTTCAATTGTTTAATTTTTAATTGTTTAGTTATGTGTTATTCTGAGTTTCGTTTTACTTATGCTGTGAATTAGGTCATTTTCTGACTTTGAAATATTTTGTAGAAAACAGTACGGACCCGAACTCAAATAAAGAACAAGTACAACTGGGTTGATTATCTGTCGTATAAGGTATTCAGTGTTATTTCAGCTTCATGGCTCGTATAATATAAGTATTCCAATATAAATCTTGATTAGTATTGATAGTTATATATAAAATAATATATTTAGGTTAAGGATAATATATTTATCAGTATTTATTTTATGAGCGGATTAAACGTTGAGTTAAATCTGGTGGTTAAAATACATTTCTAAAAGTAGTTAAATTAGGCATAAAGTTATTTAAAGTTCAAAGTACATTATCCTGTTATTATTATTATTGGTTGTGTAACTTAATGCGCCAAGTATTGAGTGGATAAAAGCGATTGAAAATGAAGTATTTATTTTATTTAGCGTTAACAAAATCATATATTGGCATTGAAAAATTGTAAATGTGATTATTTTGTCAGTGATGGAATATATTTGGGTTATAGCTGAAACTGTGTCTGTAAGAATGAATGAATGAATGAATCACAATATCAACAGTTAATGTAAATTGGAGGGACTGTGTAGCCTGCATGCGGTCTTACCACAGTCTCCCAAAAGAAGCAACAAATAAAGCGATATGTTAACTAACTGTGTCTGTGCCGAGTGGTAGAGGCAAACCTCAGGTGAAGGTTCAGGCTGAATTAATTATTATTAATTATTTTAACTTCATATTTTATCATTTGATGAAAGACAAATGCCGAATATTACTAATGTAATTAAATTAGTCAGTGAAACAAGGTATGCATAAAGAGTTGCAACCAATAAATCTTGTATATGTAAAGGTAATATGACCTAAATATCATTCTAGTAAACACTTTTTGATAAACTGTTTTACACACGACGTAAGATGTAATATAACAAGTCTTCTTTATGAATTGGATATCTTTCTGTGTCTTAAAAATACGACATGTAATCACTCACATGACTATCCATCCGTCACACCACTCTGATTTCGCTCGATTGTTGGTAAAAATATCTTCCTCTCAAATGCAAGATTCCTTTTCTGACTTCATCGTCACTAATGAAGCCAATTTATCTTAAGAGTCTAATCTGTAAATCGCATTTTGAAAGCCCATAATTCTAGCATCAGAGTTTTGATCGATTGACATGTACCACTGTCGAGGAGAATGAAACTAAGCAACGAAACTGAAAGGTCGTCGGAAGGTAGAAAACTGACTATCTATCATGAACTAGATAAATCCCAATGTTGTGATTCAGGAAGATGTATCAACGATGTAACTGGACACAAAGAAGAACCCACTCGTGGTGTTAATTTGTTCGTGTAAAGATCATCTGGTCAACGTTCTTAACGAACGATAACGTACCTAGATTAATACTTGAATCAACTTTGAGATGAAAATCCCAAATATGGATTTTTGTTGCTGTTCGATTACAGGAAAACAGCGTCGTACCAGAAAAGATTTACATAACACACTCACTATTTTTTACATCATGTAACAACAAATAATGTTGCTGGGCAATATGTTTGGTGTCCATGAGAGATAAGGGTATTTGCTCAGTAGCTCACCTAGTACAGGGGTTGGGCAAACTCATAGTCAAGGTACAATGCAAAATTCATCAACAAATAATCATATGCAGTGGAAACTTAGGATGGATAAGCAAGTCTCAAAAGATGAGTTTTTAAATGGTGACGGAAAGAAACTACGCTAACTGATGACTTAACATGTTCAGGGAGTGAATTCCGAAGAATAGGCACATGAACTGAAAATACACGGTGCCAGCATGAGTTTTGATCCTTGGAACAGACAAGAAGTGAAAACCAAATGAACGGAGCCCTCTAGGTTTGGATGCTAGAGGAAGCATGGAAATATACGAAGGTTCTCCAGAAGAAAGAGCTTGATAGGCAATGGTACAGAGTTTGAAGAAGATGCGATATTGAACAGGGAGCGAGTGAAGATATTTCAGGAGTGGCACAGAATGAGAACACCGAGAAGACAGTGTGACATCCATAGATAAGCAGTTCTGAACATACTGAAGTTTTAGAATATCCTTAGATCCGATGTTATAAAGAAGAAAGTTGCAGTAATCAAGCATGCTTGTAATGAGTGCCATAGCAATAGTTTTGGCGACTGAAAGCGAAATATTATGACGAAAACGGCGAAGGTCACGGATATGGTAGACGCAGGAGCGACATGCCAGAGAAATATGATTTCTGAAATTATAATTTCTATCAAATATAACACTAAGATTATGTACGTTGTCTGATAGTGTGATGCCATGATTAAGGATGGGCGTAGGGAGGAAATGAGTAAGTTTGCTGCGTTGTCTTGATGTACCTATAATGATAGAATCCATTTGTTCGCTTGATATATGAGATCTTTTAAAGCCAAACGAAAAGAGAGTTATTTTAAGCAACTCGCCAAACTCAGTAAATTCCCTGGTTAGACAATACATTTGTATTAAAACACATATATAAAGGTGATCTATAATAATAATAGTATATAACTCTCCCATAATAATTATTAATGGTCTGGTCAACGGTATTTTCCATTGTCATTGATGGATTATGCTCATAGCCTATAGCTGTCTAATTAGCATCCTTTATGTATTAGGTAAGTATCTGCTGAACACGAAGTAGCTAGATCAGTCACAATTAGATGCCGTCTCTATCTTACTTACATAATAATATGGTTAATTTCAAATGAACGATTGGCTTATTTATTTTGATAGGAAACTGGAAAATAATAGGCTAAGTATTCAGAATTGTAACCGTTGAAATCTGTAATTGATTTGCCCATTACAGAGATACTTTCTATGGTATATACATATAGCTATTCAGCACTTACGACTGTTAGATCAATAAATCATATATTTGCTCTTACGTCTAATGGAATGTAACATCGGATAGATACACGAAGGAAATTGTGTTAGGAAAACTAATTTCTGGTAAAAGGTTACCGAATGAAACTTTTCGTGTCCTGCTGATGGTTTAACTCTGTTCGTCCAATGCCAGTATCCATTTAACCTGGAGCGTTTTAGATCAATTATATATGCATATTGTCAAGACCTTTGTGATAGCAATGAGAGAGGGACACACGCATTGTGTTATATATACATCTATCGTCCATAACCGTTCCCCTTTGAGGGAGGTATCACTGTCAATTGTAGATTTAGTATAGATAGAGACACATGTTAAGAGATTCCAAAGGCGTTGAATACTATCACTAATGAAGATTTACTGACTTCATATCACGCCATTATGGTCACAATTACGATAAGTGGGATATCTGATATTTGAAAAGTTCAGTTTTCATCTTTATTATGATTCTAATACTGAAACTCTTTGTTCCGAGTGATACTTGATATATGTAGTCTGCAGAGTGGACCCGAAGTTAGATTTAAGCGAAAGTTATTGCGTGGAAGGCCTGTTCTTTCATACAGAGTAACCATTAAGGCGACGATATTGTTGAATATTGAGAGAATATTTCAGGACATCGGACCCTCTCCTTGCCAACCATAACATCGATTCATTCCCAACTGTATTATACGTATATGACTCCTAAATATGGCAATGTGGAAGCCCGGAATTCTGGCTTCATGGTTTTTATCAATAACAATACACCGCGGTAGACAAACCCCGCAACCTAAAGGCCACATATTCCCTGATATATATATGGTTACAAGACACATAACCAGGATCTTAATGAGGGACATTCATCGCCAGACTAGCGATATTAACATTTGGAAAACAATTAGAAGCATCCAACCGGATCCGGATTGAATGTTTTGAGACACACAAATAAAATTCATCGAGCTAAGTTGTTCATTTGGTAACTACTATTACTACTGATACATTATCACCACTTTTACTACGACAACAACAACTACTACTAGTACTACTATTTCTACTACTACTATGACCACCAGCACAACCATCACCTTAATTGCCATCACTACTACCACTTAATAAAGTGCTCTTATTAGCAAGAACCATTCAAAAGCGATGCACAATGCTATTCCAAATGTATTATTACTACTTCTATGACAACTACCAATATTTAGAAAAATAAAATATACAAAATAATAATAATAATAACAACAACAACAACAACAACAACAACAACAACAACAACAATAATAATAATAATAATAATAATAATAATAATAATACTATCATCATCGTCATCAACTCATTAATAAACATACAGCTTAGAGCATTAACAGAGTTTTAATGATTGATAAAAATTATATAAAACAATTATTAATCTTTATAATATTAAAAAGCTGAATAAACAAACCTCATATTTAAGTTAAGAACTCATATATTATACTACATGAGCATCATATAGCCTACTATTAGATAATTTAGGGACATCAATATTATTATAGGTTACTAGGGGATGTACATATTTCTGTACACATTATTCATGATTTACCACCTGATACAACAAACGTTCCACATTTGGTGTCTGTATAAACTTATGATAAAGAGTGTATTCGGTGTCATTCATTTAAATGGTAATATAGCAGTGTTACCTAACTTGATCCATTACACATACACCAACTTGGTAATTAAAGATGACTCTCAAAATTGACAGATAATCCAGTGGTATTTGAATGTGCTAGTATATGTAACTGGAAACGTTATGACTCTTTTTTTTACATCGGTCTCTACTAAGATTCGAAACATTTAATATGTAATGTATTTCGCCTTAAAACGAACGCCATAGGAACTTCTCATTTACTTCTGGCATCGTTCGTATAAATAGTGTGATGAGAACATAATATCGCGTTGATGATGAAACAGAAAAAAATAGTTAATATTTCTGAATAAATTGTAAGTAGTTTTGGGATTGGCTAATAGTATGTGTCTTGTCTGTTTATTTACGATGTCATTACAACCGAGAGCGTTAATAAAAAGATGTGTTATTTAATCGGTTCAGTTATTCTGACAATGACAAACATTATTATAATCTTTGGCGTGTGCTCTGTAATCTCTTGATCACCTATTGTTATATATATATATATATATATATATATATATATATATATATATCAAAAACAATAATTAGGCATGACCCTACAGCATGCTATTAACTATACATCACAAGATAGACAATATCTATCGGTTTCCAATCATCTAAGCTAACATTGGTTGCCATCAAAGAGGTATAAACAGGATATTTAGAGTATCATGATACCTGAAGACAGTACTTTTTTATGAGACATTAGTTCTAATAGAGCCATCACTTACATAATTGTGCTTGATCATAAGATCTGTGGATGACATTTAGAGAGAAATATCAGGATAATAGGTCTCGCTTTAGGTTGGACATCCTTTTACCTTTCTTCGTACTTCAGGCAAATACATACATTGCTTTGTTGAGTAATAATTGGCATATTTGTCACAGACTCTTATTTTGTCATTATCAGAGCAAAATGTAAGAAGTTGGGCATATTGGGCACCATTTTCAGAGGCAATATCTGTACTTAAGAGAGCAATTGCAATTAATCGGTTGAAATATTAGCACAGATTAATATATATATATATATATATATATATATATATATATATATATATATATATATATTTTTAATATTATGGAATGGTTGCCCATTACCTTTTATTTATATTATTTATATAAATATTAATTAGTGCCTCATCTTGAAACAGATAAAAGTGCATGACCGATTCGATGAAACATTTAACCTTTGCATATGCAATATCATGTGGATGATATTGGTGCTTTTAAAAACAAATCCTTCAAAATCATGACAATGTTGAAAGTGCCCTCTATTAGGGATATGAAGGGTTCATTGCTGGTAATTAGTATTATCTCCGAATTTATAGAAATTCCATTTTAGGATCGATAACATTGATAGTTAGAAACTGTGGAGGGGGGGATGAATTTACCTTAAAACTGAACTTGGTGTCGGCATTTGGATGGCACTCCGATGTTAATAATAGAAAATTATCATTAACATTTTATTTAATGAAATATAAAACTGTGAATTAAATTAAGAAATTAATTAATGAGTCCATCGGGGTGGATAATTAATTACAAACAAACTAACTACTTAAAATGTAATTAAACGTTAATGAAATAAAACTAATAAAAATAACGGAACGATAAGGGTTTTATTTTTCGTTCAATTTGCTTTGTTAATGTCATCTAAACTTATTAATAAACTTTTGGCAATTTTATTCAAAAACACGGGATCCGTGTTTATTCGTAGGTCTATTATACTCTATAATGGAAATCAATAACATAGGATTACACACTTAAAATGAATAACTAATATATATATATATATATATATACACCAGACATGGGGTCAATTTAATTCCGGAATTGGGATTGGAATTGACCATCAATTGATTTTATAAAAAAAAAAGTGGAATTGGAATTGAGAAATTTTGAATTGGAATTGAAACATTTTGAATTTGAAGTTTCCTACAAAAAAATTAATTCCAAAAATTAATATACCATTTTTACAATGTTAACACTTACATGTGGTGTTACCAGTATACTGGAACCATAATGATCCAGAGCTTTGGTTTTGTACCCAGCAGGGTTGTGAAAGTAAATACAGTGTCTGACCCCTGTTGGGTGGAGCTAAGCAAATACATTCGTTTCAAGGCTCCTTCTGGGCAGTGGAATATAAACACACCTTTGATGATTAGAAAATATACTCTTACATGGGGATACACCCAATACTATGATCCACCACGTGATATAATACCTCTTTAGCTAAAAGCACCTTGTGGTTAGGCTTGCGCATATTTTACCATGTTAACACTTACATGTGATGTTACCAATATACTGGAATCAAATTGATCCAGAACTTTGGTTCCTTATATATATATATATATATATATATATATATATATATATATATATCAAATATACACTGATTGTGGCACCGCACATGTGCATTTAACAAATTAAATGGCTCCACCCACAACTCGGTGACACCACCATATAGCATGCCTGTAATCTATATAGAGATATTGCTATTTAGGAATTTACCCCCGTTCAATGTTTAGAACAGGCAAAATTAAATTAAATCCACAAATTAATTTAACATTTAATTTTTTAATTCAGAAATATTTCTTCCATGACAATCCTACTTGGAATATAAACTACTCGGAGTATGTAATCCAAGTAGGTACTCGGAGTATCTACTCATGGTAAAACATATTAGGCAAAAAAGAGTCGGAAAAATTAATTTAGACTTCTCCACACCTAATGGCATATTCTAAGTGACCCTAAATTTGGCGTGTATGGGGGTTCGTTAAGTGATAAACGTAAACGTATGAGGATTAGCTGTTATTCATGGTATTTACTCAGGATTGAGGCGATATTTCGTTCTATATATGTTCATTATATAAAGTAATCGATAAGTAAATTGCTGGGATCAAACCAGATACCTTTCCAACGAAAAGATTAGGAAAACAATCTTCTCCGAAAATACCTCGCATCGCTATTATTCTCGAGCTGAGATAACAGTGTATTATTATCGTGCTAATTAACGTTGCTACGTTGATTATCATACAATTCTTGCAGCGTTCCTTGGGTGTGGGGTACATCGTGACAGTTGGTGATGCTTTTATCTGTCACTGTCGCTTTCTCTCAAGTAACACTATTAATGTCATCGATTATTTCTTTAGAACAAGATTGTTCGCCCACTACTGAATGACATAATTAATACTCACTTAAGTCAGGTTATCAAGAAATAATGTGTCACAACATGGGGTACAGATGACAATATAAGATGCAATATTTTTGCTATAGACAAAGACAAGGAAAAAACTCTGTTTTCGTAAAGAGTTGTATGGCGAAGATTTAAATAGGATGAATTTATAAAAGAAAACTGTCGGATACAATATGAAAATAGTCTGTTAATACGCTATGGTAGGCTTACTTCGTTGCTTGAGAATGTATTATTATTATTATTATTATTATTATTATTGTAGTAGTAATAATAGTAGTAGTAACACTACTTGTAGCAGTAATAGTGGCTGTAGCAGCCTTAGTAGGTGCTGGTTTATTATATATATACATTATTATCATTAATATTTTTGTTGTTGTAATAATACTGGTATTGCCTTTAATGTTTATATTTCTCTTACTGGTGATATATCTAATAATAGTGTTAATGTTGGTTTACATACATTACATCTATCATATAACATGTGATATTAATCTTTGTTATATAACTACGTTTTTGCGACGTCCTCATTTTCAGTTGTCCAGAAAATGATATATTTGTTGCCAATGCGTTTACCGCTAATTATGTAGATATTCCGAAAATGGATATTTATCACTTCTGTTTCTCGCCCACTTAATAATGATTATTTTATACACGGCTGCAATATGTTTGCCTTAAGATTAATCGTGTTCTAGTATGTTTTTTTCTGTGATTTTATTCCATCTAATCATATTACACGTACATAATTTGTACCGCACATCACATCGATACTAGCGAATACACAATAGCTGATAAAACACACGTAAAACCTCATACGTATCTATATTTTATTATTTTTGGAGGAGCTTGATATATACTTTTTTTTGTTCATCAACCCCATTCATGGTTAAAGTGCCATGTAGAGATAGGGATACACCACAGCCATAAACAATACGTTGTGATAGCCAACCTTATATCATAACATTACACCTAATACTATTAGTACACCGTCTCATCTAAGCAGAGAAAGTTAGTATTACTCCCTTCTGAAGAGGCTCATATATATATTTATAAATTATGCTTAAATTAAGGACAATTTGTAGTCTGGCGTTCTTGTAGCTCAGTAATTTTAAACATTTTGCGGCAAACCTCCAGGTCTGACTTCGGATTTACTAATAAATAACTCATGCCAATCATGTCTCCGTCGTGTGACCGTTATTAAAGCTGAAACGATTGTCACCAAGCATAAAGACCACTTTCTATGTCGTCATCGTACCAATTAGCCAACAATATTCAATGAGAACTAGCGTTATATAGAATCAGACTTCGTATATGTAAAGCTTAGTTTTCTTGATCAATTTGTAATGAGAAAGATATGGACAGAAGTCAAGTAAAATGTCATTTATATTTAAATATTGATAGATAGATTAATAACCATTTAATCGATTAATGGTTTATCTATTGTTCATGGGTTTATCAATTCTCTCTCTCTCTCTCTCTCTCTCCATCCCTCCCTACCTCCCTCCCTCCCTTTGTTTTAGCTGTTTTTCTCTCATATAGTCAAAATGTGCAATATAAACAAGATTTAAACAGGATCCTGTTATCATCGCATATGAAGCTAATGTCTTTGGGAGAAGGTGTTATAATGGTGGTACTATATGACTACCCCTTTCTACCACGCACCACCAACATGGCCTCATCTTTACTCCTATCAACTTCGTTATATTCTTCATCGTCGTCATCAGCAATCCATCACCATCACCCTACCCTCATCACTACTATCATCATAATATAAATGATACTGATTTTTAGATTGAACACAAAACAAACCTGGTTAAGCGAAATGTTAGTTGAAGTAAGTTAATACATTTATTATCAATACAGAATGGTATAGAGACACGCAGACATAAAAGGATGGTTTATACAGCTAACCACTACACACCAAAACAAATGAATAACACCTCAATTAAAAAACAAACTTTAAAAAAAAGGTAAACAAATTGTATTTTCTAGCAAACAAATCCGTTAAATAATTGGTCTTCTAATATCTGCATTTGAGTCCACTGATTGGCTACCAAATTATAACTATGGCTAATAAGTAATTAGCAACCATGCCATCATAAAAATAGATCTGTATAACAAAATATATGACTTGGTAGCCAAATGGCTACTTACCTTATTTTCTTAAGAAAAGCTCTGATTGTGATAACATCTTATAGTCACGATAGTTTAGTTTTACACACGATATGGATCTATATGGTTTAGATCAGGAAAGAAATCAACGGGCTTTGAGGTCCACACGATTTCTCAGATAGGCAAACACTCAGAATAGTGCATATTCTAATCAATAGAAACGTTCTTATGAATTAGTTCACGTTGTCTGAGAAAGAGCTTGGATTTTGCACCCATTCATGTAATTTCCCAAGCAACGTATAGAATATTTCTAGTTCAGCATGTTCCTATGTATGGTTCCGTAGTTCCTCATAAAATGTCAGCCTTCTGTAACTTCTTCTCAAAAGCAAACCAATCACTGTAAATCATACATTGTAAAAGTTGTAAAATAAACAAACTGAGTTAATGTATACTAGTTGTATTGGACAGAGCTAGTATTCTATTTAGAATGGGTCATCATAATGATTATAATCTTATATCTGTTCAAATTTGATAATATAAATAACATTATCTATATTAGTATCTTAAAGGATGAAGCGATCAATGATTGTAAAGTGTGTTTGTCGTCGTAATTAGAGTTATCCGAATATAATTATTTTACAGGTGGAGATCAATAATCAATCATAATACATGAAATGACCTACTTAAATAACTATGAATCGATTATAAAAGTATATTACCTTTACAGGTACCGATTCTAATAAAAGCTGAACGAGTATTGTTATTATATATCGTGTTTCTTTATTTGAACATGTAGTACTTAAAACAGCATATATTACTGGATAAGGCATTTGTGGTATTTATTGATCGGAACAGAACAAATAAAATAAATATTATTAGAAACTAAATAAAAGTACAAGATTCAGAATAATGTAAATATATCAGTATTATAATACATTTAGTGTACTTCACTATTTTGTAGAGTGTTTCGCAGAAATGACATATTCTAATGGTTTTCCTTCAAAAGATATTTTTGCATTATATATATATATATATATATATATATATATATATATATATATATATATATATATATATATATATATATCGTGATAATTGCTTTCTTTTCATACATTACTTATTAGTTATCTTAGGTCTTCTGTGCTTTATCGCTTCTTTTTGATGCCCCGTCTGTCATTTGTTTTATCTGTCTCTTAGGATTATCAATTATATCTCAAATTGATTGTCCCTACCACGAATGTAGATTGCCAGGAATTAAGAATTAAGAAGCAATTGATGAGTGATGCTGTGAATGATAGTCATATTGGTGATAATAGTAACTGATGCATGTGTAAGTGCAGGCCTGCTTAAGTAAGTGACAGTTGCTTCTGAATGTATTTCGCCGGCCAAATATGGCATTATTCAACACGCGGCTTTCAGAATCAAATCATGATCACAATCATAGAAACGTTTACCATAGAAATGAGATATGGATAAGCCGAGTCAACTGGTTCGTTTTGTCATCGTGTGTTCTTGTTAGAACGTCGCAAGTGGGTTGAAAATGTTGCAGCTTCTTCATCCGAGTCTTCGATATCCGCAACTCTAACTTGTGGATTGTCGACAGAACTTATGATATAATTACAGACATCTGTTTAAAGAACGCCATACAAACTATGTCATATCGTGTAATGAAATCCAGACTAAGATTTCTTCACTTTATCACTCATAGATATTCAAATTGCTGCACTGCAATACACAGTGTACTATATTTCAGTAATCCTTAGTAAGCTCCATGTTTCTTTTATGCCAGTAATATGTTTTATTCCATGATTACGATGATAGCAGTGGTGGTAGAGATGATGATGATGATGATGATAGTGATCATGGTGATAGTGATCATGATTAAATAGACCATCACATCCATACTTAATCTCTAAGAAAAAGCATGACTTATGACTCGTAATACAGATATTTGATGTTATCAGGATCACGTGGCTTAGGTACTACCACTATAGGTGACACCCAAGGAGTCGGCGTATTTTGAGGATCTTCACATATGTCATCCTCATATAGCTGCTTGATTGCCGCTTCAACTTGCGGTCTTGTTGAAAAAGGAACTCGTCTGTGTTTTTGATGCACAGGTTCCACTGTATCATCAATATTCAGTTGTAGCTGGAAATCCTTCAGTTTTCCTAGCCCGTGGAATATTGAATCAAAATCATGTACAATTTTATTTGTCACATTTGATTTGATGATTGGGATTAATTTCAGCCGCTTTTCAGTGTCATAAGAAAGTAAACAGCTTTTAGGGTCACTTACAACAAAGAATTCATCATCAAATTTTACTCCAGTCTTAGGCGATGTAATTGTTGCACTGAACATTCCTTTCAAGTCTAATGCTTTTGTGGATGCGTAAGGGAATAATTTCGTGTCTGATTTTGATAACTCACAAAATTCTTTAGAATGTTCACACAGTGTTTTATGAGTTTTCACATCCACAGTGTTTACCTTAGTATCCACTGATAATGAACATATACAATTACCCATGCTAGATGAATGTTAATTGCCGGAATTTTCTCCTCACCTTTTCGTACTGCCAGTGAATAATCAGAACCACTATCACAATTACCTGCGACGTTGCTGATAGAAACTTTATTTGTTTGTTCTCGAGACTTCTTGTGCCACTTATCATGTTGTTTTGTTCTCGAAATTTCGCTTACAATTTCGAGTAGTGTCCATACGATTCACATTTGTAACAACGACGATGTTTTGCTGGACACTCATCTTCATGTGGGTACTGACCACCACAGTTGAAACAAGTGCGCGAGCCACTAGAAAATCTGTCAAATGATTTTTCAGACTGTTTTTTCAGCAAATATTTGCGTCTTGCACCTCCCTTGACACCAGTTTGTTTATGCACACGATTTGACGTTCCACCCTCTATTGCATGAGACTGAGAAAGCGCTAGCTCCATCGATTTACAATGATCTAGCAGTGTTTTCAAGTCCATAGGTTTTGACAAGCCCTTTTTCTCAAGCTTTTGGACGTACAGCCATGAATCATTTGCGTTTTTACTTCATTTTCCACTGTGCCTTCTGTAAAGTCACAATTGCCAGACCATTGTTTTAATCTTGTGCTAAACTGATCCAAATTATCACCTTCTTTCTGACTTGCCTGTCTGAAAATGTATCTTTCAAACTCACTGTTATATTTCGGCACAAAATAGTCATTCATTTTCGTTTTGACAGCACTGTAATCGTCTTCTTCGTTCTTCAAAGTTTCATAAATGTCATAGCACTCTGCACCCATATAGTGCAATAGCAAAGCTTTTTTTCTTTTCTTCTCTGGTTCCGTATCACGAACGTCCATGGCGGTTAAAAACACTTGAAAACGACTCAACCACTTCGTCCAACGTTGACCGGCATTATTTAAGTCCTCACACTCAAACGTTGGAAATATTGGCAATGCACTTGCCATCGTGTACACACAGATAACGATTAACACAGATAGAGTTCGAATAACCTCGTCGCCAATGTGATGTTTGTAGATTGTCATCAAATATATTATTAATAAATCACAGATACAATCTTGACCATCTGGTTTATTCTCTAAACTGTTTCCGGTCCGTTACAATTCTAAATACCAACATTAAGTCCTCGATATAATTAATTGTGGACTGTTATCTGAAGCTCTAAAGCTTGTCCAATCAAATGTGAAAGGGTGCACTTTGTTTCCGCCTAGAGTAAGAGCCAATCAATGAGTATCAAAAGTATAAGACATTTGTTGACAATGAAGTGGAAGGTATATATCTAAATAAGTATTTACCCATGCACACATGTATATTTAGATGTGGCTTTACACACAAAATATGTATTATAAAGCTCAAAGAAGAGTTGTGTTAATCTATTTATCAGAGGGCTGACCATTTAGTCTCTCTCTCTCTCTCTCTCTCTCTCTCTCTCTCTCTCTCTCTCTCTCTCTCTCTATATATATATATATATATATATATAGTTATCTAGCTAGCTCTCCATCTCTCTTTATCCCCCCTCTCCCTCTTCCCCCCTCTTCCCATTCCCCCTCTGTTTTTCTACCCCCTCTCCCTCCCCCTCTCTCTATATATACTTACATATAATTAAAATATGAAATATGTAAATTTGTTGCCTATACACAATATGTATACACAAACATTGAATAGGTGTGGGTTACTAAAAAGGCGAAATAATAACTTATCGTGTAAATATTTACAGCATCTGCAGTAAAGTTATTGTAAAATAATCATGAGATTATAATGAAAAGGTATCTGTAACATTTACAGAGAACAGAACATTTGAACGGAATGTATTTTTGGATAAACAGTGATGAGAAAGGAATTTTCTAGGTTATGAAATAGCTTGTAATTGTAAATAGGTCAGTGTTGGACCAAGTTCTTGTTTTGTTGTTCTATCGGTCTGAAGAGAGATCATCTCGTTTTTCCTTTTCCTTGTGCAATTAATGGGGCCCCCTTGATATCACAGACATTCTAATAGACAAGGATGTGACGGACCAGAGAAAACCGACCGAAAATGGAAAACGACAGTAGGAGAATCGCCTGGTTATTAAAATGTTATTGTCTTCATGTAAATGACCAACACGGATGATTATCAATGCCAATATAAATAGTGGATAGCGTAGGATTTTACGCAACTTGACACATTTTGATTTCAAGTGAAGGAGTCGAATTAGTCACATCGTGTTTTAGCTACTACTAATGACCACATTACGCTTGTTGTTTATTGATGAGACCATTCTGAGGGCACATGCTATGATAATACCTGAAACTCATCTTTTCTATCACATTCACCACATGACAACAGTGATGTTAAATTAGTAATAACCGTTACTCGATCCGTGATGGCGCAGTTAGTTAGAGCGTAGCACGTATAGCCGAAGAGTCGCGGGTTCGAGGCTCCGGAGCTGCATTGATATCAATTGGCAACTGATTCACTCATCCGTAAAAAATGCGAATCTGACAGGACGTGATGGCTATGTGTTTGTGTAACGTTTTGTGCCTTTAATGGCAGTATGTGTTGTATGCTCCCTGGCGAGTTGAGATGTGTGCTGTGTGGAAACAGGTCTGAGTCAGGGATAATAATATTGTACAGCGCACCATAACTCTTTGTCTTTAGCAGCTTTAACCAAGTAGAACTGCACCCACTGTGTGTCGATGAATCCATGTCTTATGAGCGATGTTGTATCCTGGTTGGCCCTCCACAAGGAAGAAAATGCCCCGAAGACAACATCTGGATAATGTTGAAAAGTTCGTAACAGTTGTGAATGTCTTAGTTGAACTTTGATGAATGGAGTCTAGGCAGAAGATATACAGGTTGGCAACAGTGGCGTCAGCCAAGCGGCTTATTCTTAAGACTGAGAGTAATCAGTTGTGAAGGTAATAATTCATTCTTGCTAAAAGAGGATGAGCTGGCATCGGTTGTCTAACGCGGCAAGAACATCGTCGAGACACAGACTAAAAGGATTTAGTGGAGCTAAGCCGTTAGAGCCGTCTTCTACACTTTTTGTGAAATAAATTTCTTAAGTGGTTTGTTGTCTCGTCCCGAGGCGTTGTTGTTTGAAGTGAGGCTGTAATTGTACGCATTTTATCATTGTTTTGTATCGATATGTGTCTGCAATTGACTCATAGTCGTACTGATGTAACTGAGAGAGAGAGAGAGAGAGGGGGGGGTACGGATATATGCATCACTTATTATTTCATGTCTAATAATGCCATTTTCTAGAACAGGCAATATGGCTTCAAGAATAATAAATAAACATTTTAAGATACTTCAACCGAAGAGTTATTTAGAACACTATCAATATAGTATCATCACAGCTTACACTAAACATAAAAGCCTCTCGGGTTATTTAGTGTCAACTAAGTTGAAATAAATACCTTAAAATAAATAGAATGTCTCCTGAAGCTCTGGAAAAGTTAATCACAAACACAACTTCAGTAAAGCGTCAATCGCCCGAAACACAAAAATCTCAACCCACCGTTACTATGTTTGTAAAGCAATGAGATATCTATATATCAATTGTCAAATAGGAAGCTACGACTCATTTGAAGTACATTTAGGTTTATTTTCTCATTATGTTGGGCACTTTCACACCTGTACAAACATATAAATTCTATTCAATTATCGTTGGGATGTTTTCTAAACACAAAGAGATTAAAATAGCACCCATCCTTTGTTAAAAAGAACTAAAGGATTAAGTGCGTGGCTTCCTATTGAAAATTGTGTATATAAACCTCGAGCAATATGGTAACGTTAGCCACCGGCCCGTCACCCGAAACACTATGCCGGCACTGTCAACAAGTGTACGATCCGGTACATTATCTGCTGAACTGCCCAGCCTACCCGAAGCACCGAAGATCACTTAAAGGTCATCTCCGCCCGGAAGACCACAAACTTCCAGACCGCCACCTAGCGGCGTTGCTCATAAGGAAATCAACATTTCTACCAGACATCATAACTCCACTTCTCCAGAAAGATCCCTACACATACCAAGGACAGATCAGACCGCCCCTATGGACTAGTGGATAAGAGCTTGGGCCCCCGTACCCATAACCCGTGCTGTTCGGGAGGCCGGAGGTTCCCGGCCGCGACATTATGTAAGGATTTATATCCAATCAAATAGAGCTAACTGAAGTAATTTAGGTTTTTTTCTCTTATGTTGGCACTTTCACACACTGTTACAACATACTAATCTATTCAATTATCGTCGGCATGTTTTCTAAACAACGACGTAAGTCACAATAAACCAGGTGGTTAAGTGCACCCATCCTTTGTTAAAGAACAAAGATTAGGGTGGCTTCCTACCCAAATTGTTATATAAACCGACAATATGGTAACGTTAGACATTCTATGCAACCTGATGAAGACTTGAATAGGTCGAAACCGGTCGTTGCTATTGGGTTGAGTCGTGTTATATCGCTGCTATTAGTATTAATCTGAATTTATTCTGATTTATGCTTATATTATTCATACATTATTCATACTGTGTATTAATATTTAATTTCTCCATTTTAGGTTTAACCTTTCTTGGCCGTAGTGTTCGACACAAAGCCTGATTTTGTTTTAATCATAGTTTCTCTTTTTTATATTTAGATTATCCTCTTCTGGATTATTTTAGAATTTTATTTTTAATAAAGCACCCAATTTCTTAAATTTTTAATAACAATATTTATGTTGGGCTATGAACATTATTAATTATAATGTGAAGAATTGTGAAATTCGTGATAATGAATTCCTGTTATTGGCTTATTTTTGTAAGTCTACATATAATTAAATGAGAATTGATTGAATTAATAACTACATTATCAATAAAATGATACCGTCATGAAAAATAATCATTTTTGATAATAAATAATAATACAGGTTATAATCACAACAATAAGACATATGTTGTGATGTCATATATTTTATTTATTTATTTATTAATCATTCTCAAATATTTTGTATGTATCTTATACACAAAGTGATAACATCATTGTCGTTGTGCTCATCCTAGGGAACATCATCATCAGCAACAACAGCAGAATATGTGTGTTAATGGTAGTAGATATAATAGTAGTAGCAGCAGTAAAAGTAATAGTAGTAGAAGTAGGAGTTATTGAAGTAGTAGTAGCTGTAGCAACAAGAGTAGTATTTGTAATAGTGGTAGTGTCATTATTACAAATAGCAACAAAATCAGTAATTTTAAAGTAGTATAACACTTGAGAATTAATCCTATTATTATTATTATTATTATTATCATTATTTTTATTATAAAATAGTAGTAGTAATAGTAGGCTTAGTAGTAGGTCTACTACTACTAGTAGTAGTAGTAGGAATAGTGGTGGCAGAAGTGGTAGTGGTAGTAGTAGATATAGTAGTCGTAGTAGTTATGGGAGTAGTAATATTACTAAGAGTAGCAATAACAGTAGCAGCAGCTATAATGGTGATGATGATGATGATGATAATAATAATAATAATAATAACAACAAAAACAATAATAATAATAATAATAATAATAATAATATAATATTTACTAGTAGTAGAATATCAGCGTCATATTCGACTTGTTTATGGTCAATTTTAGGATTGCCAATTCATATTTATAGGTAAATTATACACCTTTTGGACGTGTGATATGAGGCCAAATGATCTGTTTATTTCGGCTTATTGACTCAATGTCTGGGTTTATTACTTTAGTATAAAGTATTGTCCTCTTACATTTCGTTTCAAAGGAGTAAAATTATGGGATATTTGTATTACGAGGTTGCAACGCTGTAAATAGTAAGTTCACAGAAGAGATTATGTCTTCATGTAGAATATTCAGCAAAACTTTAATCTACCCTTGTAAGCTTTAACTCTTAAGAGATGAGATGAGAGGTCGGATAATATGGTTATAGCAGTGATTTATTAACAAAGCCATGCCTATTCGGTAGTAGAATATTGATCCCAGGACTATGGGGCAATGAACCATAAACTGGTTATTTCATAAACCATAGAGTAATCAGTAATAACACTAACAACCTCTGTAGTGAATTCAAACTACCAGTCAGTGTAATAAATCATAGGATACTCTTTAGTTTTGATTTGGTTAGATATTTTTGGAACATTTAGTCGAGAGCTATTAATAGTAAACGTTCAGCACCTTTACGTAATAACACATAGATTACAACTAGAAGTTAGTAGAATATCAGCGTCATATTCGACTTGTTTATGGTCAATTTTAGGATTGCCAATTCATATTTATAGGTAAATTATACACCTTTTGGACGTGTGATATGAGGCCAAATGATCTGTTTATTTCGGCTTATTGACTCAATGTCTGGGTTTATTACTTTAGTATAAAGTATTGTCCTCTTACATTTCGTTTCAAAGGAGTAAAATTATGGGATATTTGTATTACGAGGTTGCAACGCTGTAAATAGTAAGTTCACAGAAGAGATTATGTCTTCATGTAGAATATTCAGCAAAGCTTTAACTCTTAAGAGATGAGATGAGAGGTCGGATAATATGGTTATAGAAGTGATCTATTGACCGTGTCATGCCTATTCAGTAAGAGAATGTTGAACCTAGGACTACGGGGCAATGAACCATAAACTGGCTGTTTAATAAACTATAGAGTAATCAGTAATAACACTAACAACCTCTGTACTGAATTCAAACTACCAGTCAGTGTAATAAATCATAGGATACTCTTTAGTTTTGATTTGGTTAGATATTTTTGGAACATTTAGTCGAGAGCTATTAATAGTAAACGTTCAGCACCTTTACGTAATAACACATAGATTACAACTAGAAGTTATTAATACTAATTTCACTTCTATTATTATAAGACTACCTTTATTGTTTTATACTTTGTTGAGGTATCACTAGCATCTTCATTATCTATATATTTGTTTTTCTGTTGAACTTGTAGTTCATATCTTTTCCGTAGTATCTGTTGGTGATCGGTACATGTTATTTGCTGATGTCTTACGTATTTAAAACTACAGGTGGCATCTGGCAAAATGAGTTATCTGTTGTACCTATCTTCCTGTTTGTAAATTGTAAACATATATCAGTGACCTAAGTACGGGGATAGTTACGTAAGATAAAGCAACAGTAGAAGGTAAAAGTCAGGTCAGTGATAAGTGTGTAAAGATTCCCAGAGTTTGTGGTCAGCTTTAGATAAATAACGCATAAAGAAGAGTTTTGAATATCTATTTGTTCACAATGTTTATCAATTTATTCGAATAAAGTAAGAAGAATGAAAACGTTGAAAATTGCAAAACGTTCACTTACAAGAAAATATTCATACACAAATACTGAAAAGAGATATGATACAAATAAGGCAATCGGAGAAAAACTTATGTACATTTTTTATATATGTCATAAGACAATGTACATAATCATGTAACTTTTTACAGTCCTTGTGAAAATATTATTATAAGGAAACGAAATATTATGTGTAGAAAACAATAAGTTGACACTTGGTATGAGAAAGTATGTATTTATCTATTTTATTTGACTTAATCATGTTGCTATTTATTGTATTATATCGTCATGATGTTTTAATTAAGTTATATCTGCTACATTTGCAAAGAGCAGAATATTTGAAGGAATTTATAAATGAATAATTATTTGAAGATTTTGAGGCCACGGACAAAGATAAAAGAATTTTCTGGGCTATGAATGGCATATAAATGGAAACAGGTTATTGTTCGGCTAAACCCTTGCTATGTTCTATAGTATCTTTCTAAATCCGGATTAATATTAGTCATGTGATTGGGAATATACAGGGATCTACTATTATTCGTGGAGAAGAAGTGCTTCTATTCCACAAAGATAGAGAAATGTGGAAAATATTAAGAGAAGCTTCTTTGTTTTCTCATCCAAACAACATGTGAAGAAAGCTGAGAAACTACCCATTAATTTAGGATCCTGTTATTTAAATTATTCTATGTCTGTCAGAATTCTAGGGCTTATATATTAAGATAATACTCAAGGAATTGAGAAGCAGGTAAATTCGTAACGTATTCGTAAGTGCATACATGATGAGACATACAAAACCATTGTCCAAACACTTATAATTTCTAGACTGAACTATGATAATGGATTGTTATATAATATCCCTATCTCTCTGACAAACCTATAACAAAAGTCATGTTCCAGTTTTGATCCTCTTTTTGAAGGTATCAAGGGTCTTTCACTTTCTGATGGTTAATGGAAGATTATTCCATAAGGTTGCAGCAGCCTTTCTGAAACGTCTATTACCGCATTCTGTACTTTCTGTAGCCATGTCATCAGTGTGCTTGGAAGATCACACAGGAAAGCGTAATCTAGCCGAGATGTTATGCTGGCGTGTGACAGTGTTTTGCAAGCATCCAATGTGGTGTACCGCCTGATATGACCAATATTACGAATTTGGTAATAACAAGCTTTGGATATTGCATTTACTTGCCTCTCCATGGCCAGGGATGTATCAAAATATACTCTTAAGTTCTTCACTGACGATGTTGCAGAAACAGAATTCGTACCTACCTGAAGCTGTAATTCCTCATTTACACCAACCTGATGTTTTGGGTTAAAGATAATGAGCTCTGTCTTTTCCTCGTTTAACTTAATCATGTTTGCACTCATCCAAGTACTGATATCAGTCAGGCAAGGTTCGAATTTCTTTGCAACATCGGACCAAATTGTTTTGGGCATGATCGCCATATAAACCTGGGTATCATCTGCATAACAGTGGTAGAGAAAATTATGTCGGCTACAAATCGCACCAATTGTTTTGAATACAAACAGTACTTACGTGGTCCAAATACCGATCCTTGTGGCACGCCAAAATTCAGGTATTTACCTTCTGATGTAGTCATTCTTATGGTAACACACTGAGATCTATCATTCAGATAAGACTTGATCCAGGAGAGGGCACTTCCGGTTACTCCAAACGAATGCTCAAGGCGCGTTTGAAGGGTCTTGTGATCTATGACATCGAAAGCAGCAGACAAGTCAAGCAGAAATAATGCTGCCATACACTTCCTATCTAAAGCTTCAGCAATGTCATGATGGACCTTCAGGAGCGTGGTCTATGTAGAGTGACTGGCACGGTAAGCTGACTGAAGATTATCATGCAGTCTGTGACTACTTAAATGGGTATCCAACCGCTTAGGAACCAGCTTCTCTAAGATCTTCGACAAGAAACGCAGATTAGACACGGGCGGTAATTTTTCAATTCCTCTTTATCCAGATTTGGCTTCTTCAACAGTGGTCTAATATTGGCCTTTTTGAAAGAAAGCGGAACCTTGGACTCCACCTGTGATTTGTTCATAATAGCCGTAACCAAAGACAGTAGTTAATCCAGCACTTCTTTCAATAGGTATGTAATGGATTTCACAGGATTTCGAGGGAGACTTCATGATAATATCACGTACCTTGTCTTGAGTGGCAGGCGCAAGTTTCGTCAGAGGCTGTCCTTCAAATTTGATATCAGCGTTCATCACGAGAGCGTCGCTTATTTGAGATTTGTGATTATTAATGTCGTCTCATCATCTCATAGGCTGTGGAATAAGTTGCTTAATCATATTATCTTCACATAAACGACCAATAACGATGATTATCAATGGCGATATACAAAATAAAATAGATAGCTCAAGATGAGGCCCGGCATGAGGTTTTTGCTTTGATGAGGATCTTGATCTCGAATGAAACAGTCGAATTTGCCTCATCGTATTTTACTTATATAACCAATAATAAAAATAAAAATCACATTAAACTTTTTGTTTATTAAGGGAGCCAAGTCAATAGTGTGAGAAAAATAAAAAGAACTGTTGTTCTAACAATATGTTTTTACATTGCAATCAGCATTGGATATCTGTCATTTTAAATACACAATAACCTTTACTCCGATTAGATCATCAGATTAGTTCGAAATTATTTCCTCTAATTCAGACCATCAACTTGACGTGATATCGCTACAGGAACCACTCATAATATATTGTTTAGTACGAACATCTTTGTTGGTCAGTTGTATTTGACTTCTTGAAGTAAAGTGAATCGAATCCATCATAAATTGATGGTTCCACGTGTTACTAAAGATGTTATATCCTAGTTCGGCCTGTAAAAGCAAGAAAATTGCCCGAAGACAAGATCCCAATAATATTCAGAATTCCATAATATTTGTGGATGTCTTTATCTGAATCTTGACGAATGGCGTTGAGGCTTAAGACATTCATGTTTGCAACGATAGCTTCGATCAATTGACTAATTTGTAAGACTGCGAGTAATCCATTGTGAAGGTATGATTTCGTTCTGACTACTAGAGGACGAGCTGACAGCGATTGTCTAATACGACAAGAACATCGTAGAAACACCAGAATAAATGGATTTAGTTGAGATAAACTGTTATATCCGAGTCTTTTACACACTCTCTCGGAAACAAACCTTTTAAATGTTTTGTTGTCTTGTCATGAAGCGTTATTGTTTGTATTTAGGCGTGAAATTGTCGACATTTTATCGTTGTTCTTTATCGATGTGTATAAGTATTCGACTCGTACTGGGAACCAAATAATATCACCCTGGACAAATATTTCAAATGGGTGCCATGTAATAGAGAGAAGAGAAATATATATATATATATATATATATATATATATATATATATATATATATATATATATATATATATATATATATATAGATTGATACAGATTATTACAGATATCTTTTCATATAACTAATGATCATTTTACAATAACTAATAGAGGGGGGGGGAGCGAGAAAGAGAAAGATATATATATATATATATAATATATATATATATATAAATATATATATATATATATATATATATATAGATAAAGTGAGAAAGAGAGATAATGTCTTTTTTACGTATTACTTTATCATATTTAGATAATGAATTATACCAAGGATCAGTTACTTACCTCACGACGCCACAGTGCTAATACCATTTGCTTAGCGATGTGATCTGATGCAAGTAATTTGATCATTTACCAATAACATCATAATAATGGCACCTTGTTGAAAAGTAAGTATTGGTCTTTAATAAAGTGTTAGTCGATGTGTAATAAGATTAAATATATGAAGTTGAAAATGATATGGATCTTGCTGCTCTTGTCATTACAGAACCTTGGTTGACTGTTACCGTTTCCGACCAGAAAACTGTAGGTGAGGTGACACTAGCTGGATATTCAATCTATCATGCAGCTCGGATTCACAAGAAAGGTGAGGGAGTCTCCATCCTTTCCGTGATTCTTTGAAGTGTGAAACCCATTCGCGCTTTCAGGCTAATCCTTTTGAATATTACCACCTGACCTTTGTATCTGATGGAATAAGTGTTCGTGTAACTAATACCTACCGATTACAACCTACTAAGAAAGATGACCTGAAACTGCAGACTATTTCAAGGAATTATCGGAATTTATTGACTTGTTACCAAGTGTAGCCTTCTGTTGATCTTAGGTGATTTAAATAGGCATTGGGATATTGCCAGAGGAATATAGATGCCAAACAACTTCTTAGATATTGTAGTCACTCGTAATGATGATGACAGTTTGATCAAGGGTGTGTCTTCCAACCTGTCTGATCAATTCCTTATTAACATTGATGTATCTTTACAGAAACAATATGTTTCAGCTAATGTTATTTCACACAGACAATATAAGTTGACTGACAAGGGTGATTTTCTTGTTGATCTGCCGGTCTCTTCTCATGTATTGGATCCACAGATGCTGCTGATCATTTGGTGAATCTCAATAGTATTACATTGAGGGACATGGTAGATGAGCATGCACCTTTGCGGACAAAGGAAATGCCATGACAACCACTGCTTCCATGGTACAATAAGGCCATACTCGCTGCAAAGAGACGCATAAGGTATTATGAAAGGCTATCGATCAGGACCGTTTTGTATTTGCATTATGAAATGTTCAAGGGCATTACAATGCAAGTTAAAAAATACCCTTGCCTCTGCCAAATCGGAATATTACTATAAAAGATCAAAGCATGTAAGAGAAATAAAATATCTAATTTTAGAGCTGTGAATAAAGTACTATATAAAGGTCAGACTGTCCTTCTATCAACTCAGATAAAGATATGGCCCATTGTCTTAATAACTCCTCCTGCTAAGCGATATTAAATATACATTGTGGGTTCCCTTTCAGCACCTTAATCACATAGTGTTTGCCATTGTTAGAAAAGTCCGGTATGTCCATGATGGATACATTTGAGTCCTTAACAGAGATTATATACATATATATATATATATATATATATATATATATATATATACATATAATTATATCTGGGTGTTTTCACAAGATCCACGAAAGCTGCCCTTGTAAAACCATTCATTAAATAAAACACAGTTTAGACTATAATATTTTAAACAGTTAGAGACCTATTTCAAATCTTAGATGTTTATTTATAGTTTAATCAATAATAACCTTGATGCATCACTACATTTGGTTTAATGTACTCTGCAGTGACATTTAATCGGACGATGCGAAAATTGCTACAAGATATGACAAGTGTTAGTAGCTACATCGATGATGTGTTGATCCTTACAAATTCATAGAAGGAACACCTGAAAGTGTTACGTGAATTACCGTTTAGATTGAGCATAGCAGGTTTGACAATAAAAGTCTCAAAGTGTATGCTTGGTTTTGACAAACCTGACTATATCGGTCACATGATTGGTATAGGTACGGTTGAAATGCAATCTGATAATATCGACGAAATCAGAAAAGCTAAAAAACGAACCAGAAAGAAATTGGTAAGATCATTCAATGGATTGGCAAGTTTTTATAGAGAGCACATTCCCAATTTTGCTACAATAATAGCACCATTGACAGATCTAACAAAGAAAAGTAAACCAATCTTGTCGAGTGGAATGAATGTCTCAAACAAGCCTACTCAACATTGAAATCTTTGCTAAGTTCAGAGCCAGTTCTACAAATGCCTGACTTTGAAAAGCGTTTCATATTACAAGTTGATGCGTCTGATGCATGATTAGGTTCCGCCCTTATGCCGGTGAATTATTGCCTGTTGAATTTGCAAGCAAGACATTGCTTCCACGTGAGAAAGCTTATTCAGTTATCGACAAGGAATGTTTGGTAGTTGTGTACGCTGTCCAATAATTTAACCAATATCTTTATGGCCGGGTGTTCACCCTGGTGATTTACCGTTGATATGGATGAATCGAAAGCGCGTTGCAAATGATCATATTATGCGATGGTAATTGCAATTACAACCGTATCAAATGAGAATTGAGTATATAAAAGGCTCACAAAATGTGTTTGTCGATTTTCTCAGTTATTGTAGTTAAGCATTGTTGCACTTGAAATATTGCATATTTATCTTAGTTAAGAAAAAGTCCGGGACTTTTTCTCAAAAGTGCGAAGGTGTTGTCACAAGCTTCCAATTTATGTTGTGTTGGGTTGCATTCTTTTGCCCAGCAGGATATTTGCGTGGTTCACTGCACACCCAAACTGTTGTCACTGGTGTGCCGCGGTGGTCTATTGTTTCACTGGGTTAAGCTATTGTTAACTTTGGCGTCCTGTATTATTCTGTGTACAACTCCATCCTAGTAAAGATTTATAAGGAGTTGATTTCGATTACACGCCGGCATTTACCCAAGGAAGCCAGCGGAGTAGTATGTTCACATATGATTGTGAAATTTGCAGAATATTTAAAGGGTATTCGTAGCTAGTTGGAAAAAGTTCGTGTGGACGCCAGAATTGACAGCACACGTCTGTTAACTATAGCGTGGTATGAATCAGTTACTCTGTGCCTGTGAAGTCCTGTCAGTCATGGTCATGTGCTTAGTCGACGTTAGGCTGTAGCTGTGTATGAGGTGGTGTATGTCGAGATTCTCAGTAATTAGAACAGTGTGTGTATTGATATGTTAGTAGCTTCGTAATAGTCAGTTGTAGGAACGTCAGTCATTGGAATATCAGTCGTCGGAATATCGATCATCGGAGTCGTCGTATCAAAACTCGTGTCGAGTCTCGTGTCAGTTAGTGTCAGAACTGTAATCAGAACTTGAGATTTGTAAGAATGCATATGAATGTGATTAGTTAAGTTTTGATATGCCGTATTTTGTCGTGTAAATTTTTATTATTGGATATCCTGTGTTCTGTTATTTGCATGTATGCTTGTGGTTGTGTGATACAATCCGTCAATTAAGCCAACATCTTGACATCTGCATATAAAAGTGGTCCTAGTGGTTCCGGTCCGAAATTATAATCAAGTATTACTTGTTCTTCTGTACTTGTTTGCTGGATTTGATACAGTTGACCATAAGGTACTTTTCTCTAGGTCAAAGTATATGTTCGGTCTGTTAAATAAAGTACTTGTATGGTTTCAATCCTATCTGGAAAAACGCTTCCAGAGAGTGTTTGTTCATGGTATTTAATCTGACGTTCAGTTTGTTATCTGATGCATCAAAGGGTTAAGATCTTGGTCCTCTGGATTTCACAATGCATATCCGTCCTGTTACGATCTTTGGAAAGCGACATCGCGTTAAGTATGATTTGGATGCTCATAACACACACCCGTATATATCACTGGATCCTGACAATGAGTTAAAATTTCTCCTTTTCTTTGCTGATATTCGTCTATGGGTGACTAAAAATCTATATTTTTGGCATCACCACATTATGCTAAATCCCTAAAGACACCAGCATTACCTATAGGTTCATCTTCGATTAACCTTAATGAGTCGGTAAACAATCTAGAGGTTATTTTTGACGAATGTATTAACATGTAATGACTATTGTAATTTCCTGTTATATGGCACATCTGATTATAAGATACATCGTCTTGAGCAAATTCAGAATAGTGCAGCTGGCAAAGTTACAAATACTAGAAAATATAATCATATCGCCCAATTCTTCAAAACCTACATTGGCTATCTGTTAGTCAGCGAATCAGTTTCGAGATTTTATCAATAACTTATAAATATATTAATGATATGGTATTTGAATGGCTCCTGCTCGAAAGGGCGCTTTACGTAATATAAATTATTATTATTTAAAATAACATAAAGTGTTTTTCTGATGTTTGATCAATTTACAGTGAAACCTTCTCTTTTAAATTTGCAGATGTTCCTTTATAGATAGATAGGGCTGTTAAATAGAAAGTTGTTATACTAATTGATAATGATATATTTGAAATGTATATTAATATAATGGATCGATGTTTAGCCTAATATATATATATATATATATATATAATAAATGTGAGGAACTTGCCGGAATCATGTCAACAGGGATAGAGAAATACGTACATACAGGAAACAGAAACCCATAGTTCGCAGTAGATGGCAAGAACCAGTATTTCTGTGATAATACAATATATGTATAAGATAACTACTTTGACACCAGATGCTATAGTCATCAGAAGATTGTTGTAATAACAAAATCGATACATCAAAATATGTCAAGACAATAGATGTTCATCTTGAGTCATGATTCGAAACCGTTGAAAGGTTAATTAAGCGAAGCATTTGGACAAGAGTATCCACTAAAACTGAATACTCCTATATCTTAATACGATCGATGTTTTGTATATTGTGCTGTTCTGTTGTGCTGTTATGTATTTGCAACGTATGGCTAAAAAGAAGCTGCCAATGTATATCATGAAATGTTTAGAAGAAGCCACCTGTCTGTTTATTATTATTTGTGACAGCTTTCCATGACTTTACTTTGTAAGTAAATGGATAACATTAATTTATTAAACTTTCGAGTTTTTCCGGGTTCTAGCTCGTAATATAAACATAACTGAAAAGCAAAATCAGCACTTAAAGATCGCCTACAACTGACATATAATTGTTCACACGAGGAAGACTGAATGGGGCGTACACCACACCTATATTGCACTACATCACGTCATGATACAAAACACTGTTCTACATCTATAAGACAATGACCATAATTGCCTTTGTCTACTTCACAAAGTTAGTACACAGGTACTAACCTGATATCAGTTTACGAAAAGAGAACAAACTTGTTATTCGTTCCCAGCATAAGAACTATAGTCTATGTTATATATATTCCTGTTAATTAGCATATACACCAAGTAATTAATTACTCTTAATAAAAGCTGCCAAGCTAATTTTAGCTGTTGAGAAACCTTTTTAAATTAACCTTTTATTGATTATAACTTCAGTCGCTTTTAATTTCTTAAATGTATATAGTCCTCATTTGTTTAATTTTGCCAAAATTATTATCTATTCGTTTCCATAATTTCAAATGCTTTTCTTGAATAATATGACAATTCGTATATTAAATTGCAACACAGATTGGTTTTTATTTTCTCTATGAATGTATGGATATATATATATATATATATATATATATATATGTATATATATACATACACACATACATACATGTATATTGTCTGTCTATTAACGTTCTGTATAGAAATAAGTCACCATCCAGTTAGCTCAACGCTTTTGACTCTGTCTGTTTGTATGTCTATTATGTCATAATGTATGTAAACAATTATGATTGTTTGTTTAACAGTCCGTAGAAATTATTTGTCAACAGTGTTAGTGAACCGATTCTGACTGTACCATAAATGTCGACTTATTTCTTGACCCTAAAACAAATTACTTTTATAATGTTGTCATTGTGATAGAGAGTTAGTCCTGTAACAGAGTAAAGTTGTAACCTTAATGTATCTGACAAGTACATGATGTATTAGCTATTAATAGTCTGGCTCACACGATACATATATGGATATCTCTGGATACCAAGCTGTTAAGAAACGATATCCGGACATTTGATACTAATTAGACAAGTAAAATACTACCAGAGGTTGTATGGAGGGTGATACTGACAACGAAGTGAGCGAGTGGGTGTTTGATATCTACTTTGTTTCTTTGTGTATCTGTCCGTTCTTCTGTCTGCTTATATGCCCGTAATTCTATATGTCTCTCTCTCTCTCTCTCTCTCTCTCTCTCTCTCTCTCTCTCTCTCTCTCTCTCTGTGTCTGTCTCACTACACAAATCCTAAAAATGAAAACAAACAAATATTGTAATAATTACAATAATAATTTAACAAAAGACAAATTTAATGAAAATTGGTTTTTGCCAGATAATTATGCAATTAAAAGATAACCGATGAGATTGTCATTATATTTGATTGGTCATTATGATAAGATGATATTAATAACAATAACAACAACAACAATAAAATTATATTTTCATCTAAAATTAACATCAATGATAAAAAATTAATAACAACAATTATAAAGGCAACAACAACATTAACAACATTGTCATCACAATTCGATGTTGTTTGTTTATTCATTTACTTGGTATATTATATCATCATGATAATCATCATCATCATCATCATCGTCGTCGTCGTCGACGTCATCATCATCATCATTATCATCATCATCCCATTTGTTGACATATCTTTTAATCATCTTTTACCGCAACCATCATGATCAACATCATCATCGTCATGGTCGGCTTCGATGATATCCATATTTCCTGTACTAATCGATGATACAGTCATCATCATCATCTGCATCATTAGCATCATCATTACCACGACCATCATCATCATCATTACCATCACCATCGCCAGCAGCATCAACAAACAATTATAACACTAGTAGTAATAGTAGTAGTAGTAGTAGTAGTAGTAGTACTACTGCTACTACTAGTAGCAGTATAAGTAGAAGTGGTAGTAGTATATCAGAAGTTTATTTCTATACTATTTTATGATACTTAGACAACGCAAGTTATCCTGTGACGTCACCAATCTATTTTCTAATATCAGATACAGTATGACAAACTTTATAATGGAATATCTACGTCTGTATTTTCAAATGACCCATTATCCCCCTTATAACGTGATATATGAATATTGTTATGGTCTATTGTTTATGGATACAATAATCATATTTTGGACTTGTGAAATGAAGTCAATTGATATATTTATTTCGGCTTATTGACTCACTGACAGGAGTTATTACTTCAGTATAAAGTATTGTGCTCTTACATTTCGGATTAAGGGATTATGTTTTTAATGACAAATATAGATATTATTCTAATTCAAACTGGTAAAGCATGAAATATTAATTATATTAGAATTTGTATGAATGTAGACATTGCTAGATTATGAACTGATTATAATTATAATAACTTCGATTAATTGTTTAAATGTTTAATTTTGTTAATGAATGTTTAATTTTGTTAAATATACATGTAGTGGAATTTAAAAAACCTGCTCTCACTAAGATAAGTACAGGTATAAAGGGCCTATAATGTAAATCTAAAAAGTAACATGACAGACACATATTTATAAAAATATATGTTTAATTTTCTGAATTTCTTCCTCTCCATATATATATATATATATATATATATATATATATATATATTGTTATTGTTTTTGTTTTTTCTTTTTTCCCCAAAATTAATTAAGAATTTGGTGATCGTGGGTCATCGTAGTCCGTCCGATTCTCCAGGTAGACGATCAATTCTGATCATCGTACGACGGTCGTACGATTGTCGTACGACTGTCGTACGATCAACTCCGATCTCGGCGGGACCACTCCCGACCACCACCAGCCAACACTGATCAACACCGATCGCCGCACGGGCGTCGTTCGGTGGTCGCACGGAGCTCGCCGATCACCTTCATGTGACTGCTGCCTATAAAAAACAGTACCAAAGATTTCTGCATGCCACTTTCAAATTTCTGGCTCCAAGTGAATAACTTTGAACACAAACCATTTCAACATGCTGCCGAGGAAGAGTTCTAAGCCTAAGAGGAATGCCAGGATACCACTTGATCTGACCAACACCACCACCTACAGTACGCTCGTCGGGGGCCTCCAGCACCTCAGCCGAGGTTCCAATCGAGGAACTTTCAGATGAAGGTGAGGAAGCACAACCACCCCATGCATCACAGCCCAAACCCAAGAGGCAGAGGGTGACCAAGCCCGCAGTTACGCTGACAGAAAAGGAGGAGTGGGAACTAGCTGAATGGTTCCCAGATAACGCCCTCTCCTACGACCAGAGCCTAAAGACCTTCCGTGATAACCTCTGAAAGACCGTCTGCTCCAGGAGAAGGGGCAAGAATACGAGATGTCTGCGATTGACCTTAATGTGTGGTTTACGTCCATGAGAACCATGTATGGGAAGCAGACCAAAAAAGTGTCCGGTCAGGCGACGAGGCAGCTCACAGCACGTCAATTCTGAGTGCCGGCCAACATTGCGTTCCTGAAGTCCCACTTGTCTCAGCGGACTACCCGCCGACATTTGGGAACCATGTATTCACCATTTAGTGTGCCACCAACCCATGTGATGGAGCCCTTCTCATCATCTGACAGACGAGGAGTAGGCTGATGAGGCTGACGACATGGTTTCGACATCTGGACCTTTAGCCGACTCACAACCTGTACTTCAGCCAGGGTCTTCACGTCTTGAGACCTGTGCTCCTCCGATGGCGTTAGACTCCCGGAACAAGAAGAAAGTAACATCGACGAGGATTGATGTCGCCATCGTGGCCCTGCCTGGACACTTGACGGGCACTCAGTACAATTCTCGCCAGCTCGACCAGCTCGACACACTTGTACTTGGCACAGAACCCAAGGCGGTCTGGACACACTGGATGGGCACCGAGATCCTGAAGGTCCACGACTCCCTCTGGTACGAGTTCCAGCAAGACAGTATCAAATATCAAATTGTAAAGTAAAAGTTGTAGATTTACATCACAAGAACATTTTAAGTCGTCTCCTTGTAACACGTATAATTAACGTTATAATTAGTGTTTCCACGATAATTCATATTGTTAGTATATATGCCAATAATATTTTCGGTACACAGCCATCATTTATAAGATCGATGTTTTAAATGTGATTATCCCGAAAACATCATTTTTGTTCAACCAGGGGGTAAAGTTTGATGTTTATGAACAGTTTATGGGTGTGGGATATTAGGTACTCTGTTCGTCCTGCCTCATGATCCTACTGCTAGAATGAACTAATTCATTAAATGACATTATTGATGGAACACAGTTGTTTGTTATCGTATTGCTTATGAATTTATGTTTTAAGACTCAGATGTAGCACGAAGGCTTTGATGAATGTTTATTTTGAGTGTTATTGTCTGAGGAAAAGGTAGTTATATTTAAACAGTTCGTTTAAAATATTATATTCATTTGTGGAACATTAATGACTACAGTTCCACATCACCTGGGCTGAAATGCCACCTTTGTCATGCCGAAATGGTGTTTTATCTGTAACTTTACAGTTTCACCTTTGGAATCCATTTTTAATATGTGACACGACATCGTGACTGTTATCCTTTTAAAAGTACATTGACATTTTAAACAGTGATAACCCAATACCATATAACCTCAAAGTACACAATGATGATTTATAGAATACTTATAAGTAATAATTTCTTTTAAGGCAGTACACGTTGAGGTAAATATTACGATGGTCTAGAAGATAATGTTATGCACTGAATTGAAGTAAAATATATATATATATATATATATATATATATATATATATATATATATAGGTGTGTGTGTGTGTGTGTGTGTGTGTGTGTGTGTGTGTTTTGTGTGAGGTATTATTAATACACACTGCCTTGAACTGAATACTTTTATATCTTAAAACGGTCGCTGTTCTAAGTATTGTACATTTTGCTTTGGATGACTTTTATATCAACTCCAATAAAATGATACGAGAACAAGGCTAAACGGGAATCTATTATTATGTTGCTCTGTTATAACAGGTAATTAGTTTATATCGCTAAATTATATGAGCTACCTTTGAATGTCATGAAGGGTAT